>JAVQJX010062586.1:0-15639 GCA_036025115.1 Ambassis agassizii
GGGGGCTGGCGTAGTGTAATTGAAGCTTCTGTCGAGATCACGCAGGGGGCGTTCTCCCATAGTGAGACACTCACTCATGCTAATCAGAGAACCATGGTTATGGTCATAACCTCCAGTTATCTCACGTGCGCGGTCACGACAGTTCTCGACCGATTAGTGATGTGTCGATCACGAACGATTCGTTCAATATGAACTAATCCTTTATATGAGTTGGGAGCAGCGGGTCCTCTCAGGGAGTGATTCGTTCTTATTCATGCAGTACCTTCTCTCGCCACATGGCAGGCAGCAGCATAAAGTCAGTCAGTAGGTCAGAACAGGAAACAGAAATGATTAGTTCAGGATTCGTTCTAAGGTCCTCCTTCATTTGTCACAGTGTGACAGGTGACTCGGTCTGAACTGAACGGGTCTCTTCGTTCACAGCTCAGAGTGTGTAGCAGGCGGTACATGAACGAGTGAACGAGAGCAGTTCGCTTGCGGATCGGTCTCTCGTTCGGTCTCGTTCATTTGTCACGTGACAGCGACCAAGTCACTGTTGCGCTGTTAAACAACAGACAGGGAGGATGTGGGACACAAATCACTTTATTGTTTTGTGTATTTGCTTCCCTACATTTTCACATGGTTTGAATTGCTTGTGGCATTATCAGTAGTTTTGTCAGCGGATGTTGCCGTCAGTATTTACTGCTTGAGAACCGCAGACGTTTTTACACCTGCTGTAAAAATGAACGACATGACTCGTTCAAAGATTCGTTAGTGAAAAGAGTCAAACTTCCCATCACTACGACCGATTAAACAGCAGTGGGCGTGTCTGTACCTTTCCGTGCAAAACTGACCCGCACTGTACTGTACTGAACTGCTTGGTGGAAACGAGGCTTAAATGTTAGTTTGTGTGGAGTTGTGTGATCAGGTCCTCACATCCAGCGGAGCTCAGATGTCCCTAAATTCATGATGACAGTATGGCCGCTACTAGTGAGCCGGCGTTGTGTTTGAAGGCCGCCTGATACTCACATCTTGTTTACCTGGCTTTGGTTGATTGTCTCACATTGAGCTATATGATCACTGCAGCTGAGTTATTTTGTTAATAAAGTGTTGCACAGCTGCAACATTCAACACACTTGACCAAACTTAAATTACAAAATGATCCTTTAAACTGACAAAAAAAAAAACAACCTCATTTTGTCTCTCTAAAAGGATTGAACATGTTAGGGCTGCATTAACAGGCTTACTGTATATGAAGCCTTTAATCAAAGGACGGATACACAACACACGGTGAAAATAAAAGTGCATTCACACCCACACGGTGAGGCTGAGCAGAGCCAGAGCAGCCATGTCTCCTCCTGCTCATCTGTGGCCTATGTTAATATGATTAGACTGGATTATGGTAATGTGCGAGAGGGATCTGGTGGGTGTGGGGCGATGCTTTGCTGTTCTCGTTTCAGGGAATAGTTAATTGGTTGGGCTGCTTTGATGTCGTGGTGATGAGAGAAGGGGGTTGGTGGGAACGGCTGGCAAAGGCGCCCTACAACTCAAGCCCATTTTATTTTTGGCCCTACGAGAGGATCTGTGCTGGCAAGAGGTAAAAAGGAATGAAACCTGATGAAACCAATGAGAAACTGGAGCGGACATATCATTTATTTGTTGTTGAAAATCCCTGAGAAATGTCGGTCAGGTGGCACCTGTTAACAGATATTGCATAATAAACTTCCACAGCTAATCCAACATTTTATCTGTAACATTATTTCAAACAGCTAAAGTCCTCACAGCTGGAAAGGTCAGTGTGTAAAAAGGATTTACATTTCAGATTTAAAGTTTTTTTTTTTTTTATCTACAGTCCTCCTAAAGGAACAAAAAAAAAAAAAAAATCTGCTTCACTTTATTTTCATCTTTAAGTCGAGTTTGCTGCACAATCAGGACCAGCAGGTGTGCAGCCTGTAACACCTGCTGCGATGTTGTCCTGTACAGATAAGCATATATACTGTGGGACTAAGTATTCAAACAGCCCCTCATAAGTAGGCCAAGCATGCATGCAGCTGTGTTGACTACATCAATATTTACATTAGTGGCTTATGCAATGTTGATCTTTACTGAAACTGTAAATGTGCTTAATGTCAAACTAATTCAGTAAAAATACAATCATATAGATATTTTCCTTTATGTGGTAATTAAGTTCAAATATACAAACAGGTTTTCTTCCATCTATTGTACAAACGTTTTTTGCCAAAATATCTATTTTTTTTGTTGTCAACAACACATCCATCCAATCATGGGTCAACTTGGGTCTCGGGTGCAGCAGCCTAAGCGGGCGCTCCCCACCCAAAATGGCCGAGTCCTGATAATCTGGCAATCTTATTCTTTTGGTCAATTTCCCACAGAGTAGGAATCAGATGAACCACTGAATAAACAGCCTTGCCTTTTGACTCAGCTCACTCTTCACCACAACAGACCGACATCACCACACCTCCCGCTCCATTCATCCTCTATTTGTGAATAAGACACCTGAGATACTCCATTTGGGCCAGAGGCTCATTCTCATCCGTGCAAACCGCTCCAGTGAGAGAGACGGGATCCTGAGGCCAGACCGAACCCCCTTCTGCCGCTTGGCTGTACAAAGAAATGCTGTCAGTCTGGGCTCTGTATGTAATTTGATACAAGTACAGTGAAAAAAGTAACATCTGAATACAGATCAGTGTGATGAGAACAAGCTAACAAGCTAATATGTTCTCTGTTTTGCAGTTTTTTGTTGGGTCCATGTCACCTCCACTAACATAGTGGAAATAGTTTATAACCTATTCTGCAGCCAGCCACCGGGGGGCAATCTTCACTTTGAGGGAGATTTCATGTCATCCATCATTATTTACAGTCCATGCCAGTAGAAATGCAAAAAGAGAATGTTTGTCCCTGTGACAAATATCATACTTGATAACACAAAAAGCTCTAAAATGAGAATGATTTCATCATGGAGGCTTTATCTGCTTAAAAATGTCCAGCTGTATGCAAATAAAAATTTCTAACTTGTGTAAATGAGCATCAAACAAAATGTTAAAAAGACTGATTGCTGAGCTCCTCAACACGCTTTGCTGAGGAAATACAGCATGAGAATCTCAGAGCAGAGCACGCAAATGAGGTGCTAAACACTCGCAGGCTTCAGTTTTGTGGGAGAGCAGAGGGAGTCTGAATGCAGCAGAGTTTAATACCAATGACTCCAGACTACAGTGAGACTTTAACCTTTTGACTTGAGTTAACTTTTGGTATTCTCTCGACCTGTGTGCAGTGAAACCGTTCCTCTTCACAGTATATATACGTACATGTGAAGCTGTTGGTCCTATTTGATATTCAGATGCAAAAGGGGTGTGGGTGTGTGTTTGTGTGTGTAGCAGGAAATGGAAGGATTATATTTAAGAACCTTAAACCTTAAAGTACATTGAGAGATGGCCATGATTGCTGATTTGTTGTCATGGTGATCTAATTCTATTAATTTTTAGATTAAAAACAAACCACAACTTTCATAAGTAAAAATCTTGCAATTTTATTTGCATATAAAGGCAGCTAAATATATCACAATGAACTGAAAGAGAACTAACATTTCCATGAAGAGGGGATACAATCAGAGAAAGAGCGAGAGAGGAACAGAGCACGAAAAAGAGCATTTACAGCGGCAAAAGTTGAGACGACTATTGGCAACTTTTTTTTTTGTGCTAGCAAGATTGCATTTACACACAGTGCAAAATTAGAAAAAAAAAACAAAGCAATAAAACACAAATACTATCAGATTTACATTTTAAAGGACAACTTAACCATGTTTAGGCAGGTGTGTTGTTGTTGAACAATCGACACCTGTTGGATTGTGATCGACAAATTTTCCTCACTCTTCCAAAAAAAACAACAACCAAAGAACAAAAAACCCTACAGGGAGATACAAAAACCATGAACGAAACTGATTTGATGAAACTTCATACAGGTGCATCCAGGGGGAAAAAACGCACCTCATTTTCTTTTTTTTTTTCCTCCATCAAACACAACTTTTAGTACAGATGTTTTACAACATGAATATATAATATATATATTTTTATACATACATTTTCCAAATTAGATCCATAATGGGATGATACAAAGTGAATTTTTCAGGCTGTAATCCGTCCCTGCGTTCGTCAGGTGTTGTTTTGTTGCGGGGATGACGGGTAATAAATAAAGGACTTTTCTCTGAGCTCGCAGAGAGAGAGAGAGAGTGGGGATCTAGCTGAGAAAATTAAAGCTAGTTTAAGGCAGCGTCCCTGTCAGCCAATAAGAAAAGAGGAACTGACGAGAAATCCGAAAAGAAAAAAAGAACCTAAACACAAAATATCTGATGACACAACATAAAACAATGGCATCCATTGTCTGGCAAAACAAAGAAATTGTACAAATTCACAAAGCATCATTTATCTTACAGATCTGACCAATATTTATCAAGAGCAAAGATTGTTTAACCACAAAACCCCCTCGAGGAGAATACCGGCGTCATCTGCACACCCAGAGCACTTTCAAACCGTCCACATTAACTGTTGTTAGATGGTAAGACAAACGTGATGTTACAATAAAGAAAACTTTCCTGGCGTGTTGTTTTTTTAGACTTTATTGGCCAAAATGGTGTTTTTGAGGGATTATTTGCTGGCAGGAAGCCGAGTGTGAAATGACAAAAACAACGCTGCACAAAGAAAAGTTTCTTCATCTCACTTTGTGGAAGCTGGTTTCTCCTACTAAACAACTGCAATATCTGCAACAACACAGACTGTGTGCAGAAATCAGGATTGTTGGCACGAGCTTTAAAAAAAAAACAAAAACAAAAAAAAACACACACCGGTATTCTCCTTTAACGCTCCCAGAACAAACTCCCCACCCGCAGCAATCCCCTCGTCTCCAAATCTTCTCAACGACAACTTGGAGAAGACTAAAAGTTTGCAAAGAAACACTTTGACAGATTTTTTTTTTTAAACTTGACATATTTATAGAAAAGAAGTAGTTTATCCAGCCTGGTGACTTTCCCCGCCCCATCCTGCCCACCCTCCCCTGACGTCTGATCTCAGGAGCTGGAGGGGTTGGGCAGGTCGAACACGATGGGGGGGTTGGTGGGCTGGAAGCTGACAGTGCAGGTCGACGCGTTGATGAACGTCGTGTAGCCGTCTGTCATGATCCCGTACCCTGATGGGGGAGGCCGACAGGCATCAGCCACAAACACACAGATTTTCTTCAGAATCAGCCTCCTCGTCCCACCACTTCATTAATGATTCATATTGTAAAATATACTCATGATCCAACATATTATCACGACAACATGCAGCTGATGCTTCTTATGCAGCAAAAAGCTGCAACCTGTTGAGGTTTTAAAGTCTCCTCAGGCTTAAAGCACTCGGTCACACAATCAATCACGCCTGTGCCAAAATCTTAGTCAATAAATCATGTCGCCTCCTGTTGAAATCTCTTCTACTTGAACTCTATAAAATCAGCATTTCATGATGAGTAGTCAGAATATTTTGGCTCATCTATTATGTTTTTTTTATATTAATCACAGCGGAGTGTCATAATTTACGCCCTTTAAAAAGGTACAATTCAAAATAAAATCATAGAAATCTAAGTTTTTTAAAACTCTTCCTACAAACTGTAGTGACACACAGATTACTTGTGCTCACTGCCTCAAATAATCATTAAGTAAATTAACAGTCTTGTCATTCTTACCTTCGTGAATGCCTCCAAAGGCATGAAGTTTGGGTCGCACCCGCTTCTGGACTGTGTTGAGCAGCTCCACACAGCCGACCCGCTGGAGCTCTTTAGGGACCCAGTCTCGAAAACCTATAAAAAATATTCACATATTTAAACCCATTTTTGATCAGTCATTTTCTTTATAGCTGCAGGATCATCTTCACTGATGATGACATCTTTTCTACTCATTCACTCAACCTGGCAGCTACATTTGTTCTATTTCTCCCACACTCCCTCGAAATTTTCTCTTTTTAAGAGTCATGCTCCATCTTCAGCTGCACCCGCTCCCTCCCTCACTGCTCTCCTCCTCTCCCCTCTCCCTTGGTCTCCATCCAGTCATTTGCAGCGTCTATCACACTGCTGCGAAATCGAGTTTCCATGCAATCAAACGGCCACAGCAGCCACAGCAGCAGCAGCCCCTCCGCAGGCGAGTGGGAAGGAAATCACTCAATAAAGCCATATGGAGAGTGCAAAGAAAAAAATAAAATAAAAACAAGGCACATAAAAAAACAAGGGGAAGCAAAACAACTAGAAGGTAAACTGAATGAATCCATAGTGGAAAAAAAAAAAACTTTCAACACAAATATTGAATTATGGAGCATGTGAACAGTGTTGACGGAGATGTAGACAAACACGGCCGGCTGCAACACCACCAGCCTCTTCATTAGGTATGGTGATATGAAGGGGTGTGTGTGTGTGTGTGATTGGTTAATTGGACTCACCGAGTGGAGGTCCATGGGTCATCAGGATGTCGATGCCCTCAGGGATGAGGTTCCATTTATCCAGCAGAGACTGACCCCGAGGCAGGTTGTACCCCCAGCCGTTAAACCACGGAGTCCTGCAGAGACGGAGGGAGAGAGATCACATTAACATCACACAGGAGAGCAACTCCACTATTATTAGAGCGCTGAGCCAAAAAAAACGATATCAGGAAGCAATAAATGTTAACTGGATTTTTCAACACGCTCCATGGAGGGAGCAGGTGGACGGTCTGGTTTTAATTCACATTAGTGACGTTAAAAATTTAATTCATAAATCATTGTTTTGCTTCACACAGATAATAAATCATCTGATGAGTTTTGTTTAAATCTGGCTTTCACACCTATCTAATCTGATCCAGACAGCATCATATTATGGGGATGGCAGTGCCCATCCAGTCACTGGGTGACTAAAAGAGCACAGTGAGGAGGCTGCATGTGTTGTTTGTGAAGTGAGCAATGGTTGCATAAAGGAGGTGGCTTCACACAAAACTCAGGAACAGTCAGCATTTTGTGACATGTTCCTGCTTGTTTGGATTGGCTTAGATAGAAGCTGCAAAAGTCTGGAAGTCAACCTGTGAGAAGAAACAAAGCGGTGACCAGATGGTGCAGCACATTTCTCAGTGGAGTCACTGACCTGTAGTAGCACTGTAGTCAGTTTTTTTTATGAGAGGCATAAGGACGCACATGCATGTAAACAAACAGAGGAGATGATTAAAAACCAAAAAAAAAAAAAAACCCCAAACATTCACTTATGAGCCGTTTTGAGAGCTGCTAAAAATCTAATCTGTGCTCAGACCGCTTTCAAATAAAAGTTTCTTCACCTCTTGCACACCTTAATACTATTGATTAAAACCTGGTGTAGCTAAGGGGAAAATCTAATTTGGTAATTTGGTTACTGTGCTAAAGCCTGAAATAAAATCCAAGATAACAAGCAGTCCCAGCATATTACCTTTGTTTGGCCATTAGAGAGGGAGCTTTTTTTTTTGTTAAATGAGCTTTACATTCTAAAATTCAACATCAGGATTCATTAATTTTAGCAGCCAAAGCCAAACTGCACAGGCCATGTAGATGAGGGGAAAGACAAGTGTGTTTCTAAACAGCATGGAGCCACATCATGTGTCAACCCCCACTCCCTCTGCTATCCTTCTACAGATTGATTGACAGCAGCCGGGCCACCTCCAGCAGCCTGGATGGGAGTCTGCATCTCCGGGGGTGACAGGCAGCTTCTCAGCCTTCGCTGGCAGACAAAGAAAGCCAGGAGTGGGAATCAGGACTGGATGGATGGATGGATGGATGGATGCACAGACAGATGAAGAAATAAAGAGAGCTGCACAGAGGTTAGATAGGACCGGCGCTGTGGAAACCAAGGGGAGAAGAAGGGATCGAGTAGAGGCTGGTTGATAAATTGAGCCTTCATTTATCACAATAGTGGTAATGGTAGAAGAAGGCTGACAACAGCATGGAAAAGAAGATAGATTATCATCACATAATACCTCAGTATATAAGCTGACCTACTGCAGCACACACAAAGAAGAATCTTTTTATTTTAATTTGAGGGTTTTTGCAGCACAGTGCAGCAGAGCTGCTGATGAAAAGGTTGATTTTTGGCTCCATTATTCTCTGGTTACTTTGGGACAGAGTTTCCAGTCACTCAGTGATGGTGCTGCGTATGGTATTTGACCGAGGGGAAATCAGGGCTCCACAAACATCAATAGGCTTTGTTACAGTGAAGGATGGATGCTCCAGCACTAATCAATAGCTACCGTTCCACAGGAGGGCCGAGTGAGGCTAACCAGAGCCAGAGCCGACTCAAGATGTGTAAAACATGAGATCCCAGTTCCCCTTGGTTCATTTTAAAACACAACCAACCACCGAAAGCATTGCTGCTGAGAGTAAGAACCCAAAAAAATCTCATTAATTCAGTGCAGTGAGAGAAACAAGAATTACAATGCAGTGTAAGCACCAGCTCAACCTGTTTGGAGTGTTTGTGTGTTTGAACAAAAAAAGGCGGTGGCAGCGGCCGCAGACACGGAGCTCGGTCTTTGATTTGTTCACTCAGTCGTTGCGTCGTTCTCTCGCTCAGTGGAGAGCTGAGAAATGAGGTTAAAAATGAAATGTGAGGAGCGCACAGGGGAGTGAAGGCCACAGACTGAACTGATTAATTAGAACTAATCACACAAATCGGAGCTAATGGAAGTCTAATGGATTACTGGGAAGACTAGCCACTTCTAAGATGGAAATAGCGCCGCTGCTGCTTCATGGAGAAAGTTAGAAGGCGGTGAATCAGAGCAGAGCAGGCCTGGTCGGCTGGTTGCACACTGAAAAAAGCACCAGCAGGGTATTTGTCTGGCTCTGGTTTTGACTAATAGCGACAAGGCCAAACTTTGAAAAATGGCCGAGCGCATTTATTCCTCCCCATTCAGAAAAATAAATCGTGGCTTCTTGCAGGGAAAATAAATAAACAGCTGGAACCTTGATTTTGTTCTGTGTTTCACATGTTTTTCTCACGTATAAACACATTCATCTGGGAGATGAAACATAACCCCTGACATGAGCAGCGGATCCGCAGCCAACCAAAAGGTCCTGACTGAATGCAGATCGGTGCACTACAGCTCGACGCCACAATGGCCCCATTGTCGGCTGTCTGCCTATGAAATATACCTTCCATGCAAGTGCATTTGTTAACCTCCGCCAAGATTAATGACATCCCGGTCACATAAAGGAGAGATTGTTTCCTGTGTGGCTGTGACACAGGTTTTATTATACTGTACTGCTGAGTGTGTGTATGCGTACAAGTGTGTGTGTATAGTGGGAAGAGTGCACCAGCATCTGAGTAGGATGTGAGTGTACAGAATGTACACTGCCAGTGTCTCAGTCTGTTCTCTAACAGTATATATATGCAGACCAATGCGTGTGTGGTGATCAGACTACATTCAGAGAGCCCAGTCTTTCCTTGACACTCGCCATCTGGAGAGCGTCGCCGTGGCAACAAAGGAGAAGCGTCTGGAGGCAAGCACAGTGGGAAGTGAAGCGCCGTCACAGAAATAGAAGCAAAAGTAAGAGAAAGGAAGCAGGAAGGAGAAGAGAAAAGGAGGAAAGAGAGGAAACAATGTCGAGAGAAAAACATTTCAAATGTTTGGTGCTGGGAAAGGAGGTGTTTAAGTTTAAAACCTCCTGATAAGAATCTATGAAAGAAAATCTGTCAAACAAAACACAAAGATACTGCATCAAATGAACAAAAACCCAGTGACCATGGTAACAGCATTTAACAATCTCCCCCCCCACCCCTGAGGGAATCAAACGATGCAAACGGGTTAAAAATCTGCAGCCCGAGCAAGCAGCGGAGGTAAAGCAGACAGAAGCCATTTAGCCCTCGTGTGCAGAACGTCAATATTCAATTAGGCCGGTGGACATCATTAGGACGGCGGCGCAGCGTCTCTCTGGGCGTGACACTGCTCTTAACCCCTCTGCTCCCCCGAGCTGCTCTCTCTGGGTCCCTAGACAGGCTAAAGGATGCCACCCCCTCCCCACCTCCCCCCAGTTCAATACCACACACACAGAAACACACACAAACTGAACGGATCATTCCTCTCATTACAGCTTTTAATCCCACTCCTCCCTCATTTAATGGATCATTTTAACCAGTTTTTACACCTCACTGAATCGGCTGTTTAAAGGTTCTCTGACATTTGTGTCACACTTAAAGCTAAAATGTTTTCGACCCCACAGAACTGTGCAATAAACACAACATATTAAACAGAATTGACGATTAAAGTCACAAATTCAACTTGAAAAAATGTTTCAGTGTTTTTTTTTGTTTTGTTTTTTAAATGTCTCCAATATACCACCAAAAATCATTTAATAACACTGTAGCCAGTGGATTCATATTGATTCAATCACATGATGCTTAATGGTTCCGTTAAAATCACTGGATTGGAATTTTGTAAATTAGGCTTCAGAATGCACTGAATTTATATGAATATATAAAACCTGGTTTCTGTAGGGAGTGATGAGAAGAAACACGACTTGGTGTGAAATAAACACTACTGTATCAACAAATAAAGCAACAATATGAAGAGGCTGGATGAGGAAAATACATTAGAATGCATGTAAGTTAGAAAAACTTCAATTTAGTCAGGGATTTGTTCCATGCTGCATTTAGCTCTGAATGGTTTTGCACATGGCAGCTACACAAACCCTGGTTGTTAGATTATATATGCGTTGTTTCACTCTTTCTGATACTATAAATAACACGGTAATATGAGCTTAAAGTACTCATCATGTAGCCTCTGGGGTTTTCAGTCTGTTTCCCTCTCTGTTTAACCTGCTGCTTGTTCAGTAGTCGACCCTATAAAGCCCCCCCACCCCCCAATCTTAGGTTAACCTTCATGAACTCCAAACACACACACTCACTCCGAGTGGTACCTTCATTTATGCTGTGCAGAGAGCAGCCTGTTTACCAAACAGAGTGCAGACTCTCAGCCACCTCTACTTGTCTCACTCAACATACGACTCAGACATCAGCGCAGACCTCACAACAAACACTTGAGCTGGAAAGTTCAGGCAAACATCGTCTGTTTGCATCACTACACCTACACAGAGCCGACTTCATCTGTTTATCGAGCTAAAAACACTAAACAAGTCCCATCATTTTGTACACAAAACGCCACACTGCACATCAAACACACAGCAATTCAAGTATGTTCTCCACAACTAGCATCATCACCCTTTGTATGACAACATGTTATCTGAGGAGGATAAATGTGGTCATTAAAATAATGAATCTGTAAAAATAAACAAATAAACATTTTTTTTCAGTCTGAGGCATAGAGAATGAATTCTAAAGCCAGAGCAGCAGCAGGAAGTAGACCAGAATGCATCTACAGGCTACGTTTAGATTAAAAGGCTCAGTTGTGATTTTGGTTGATTATTCAAAGTCGTTCTGAGCTAATCAACACCCTCTCCAGTGGATGTGGGGCATTGTATGGAAGAACTGACTAAAGCACTCCACTAGACCTTTAAAAACATTCCTCATGCGTGTGGGTCATGTACACAGCGGCGATAAGATCGAAACATGTCTGAGGTAAATTATGAACCTCCTTCCTAAAAGCTGGAGAACAGTTGCACCCTGGGATATCTGAACACACGATGGGACGAACAAGCTGCACTGTGACCAGCCCAGAGATAACAGGAGACAGAGAGAGAGAGGAGGGGGGAGTTAAGAGCGTGTATGTGTGCAGGTCCGGCGATTCATCGTGTCTGACCTCTGAGTCAGTCCGGCCCCGGGGTCGGTGGGGGGAGGGGTCTAATTGATCTGCCTGTCAGAACCAATGAGGAGGGCCATGTTAATGGGACTTTTATAAGCCCCGCGGGACGTACCACCTGACATTCAGAGCTGTATGAGTATGTGCAAAGCAGAGTGCATGCCCTATGTGTGTGTATGTGTGTGTGAGTGTGTCTATGTGTGTAATCCCAGAGCCCAGGTAGCCTTATTAAAAGGAGCCAAGTGGAGACTCTGGCTGGGTTTTGACAAATGGCCTCTCAACACCAAGGCCACCTTTGCAAACTTTGGGGATGAGGTAGAAGGCGAAGTCACAAGGGTGAAAGGCCCTTGTTGGTGTGAGTGTGTATGCATGTATATGTGTGTGTGTGTGTGAGAAAGAGAGTGTGTTCTCTGCTCTGGCCCCAGCACTAATAACCTGTGCCTAGTGACTGATGGAGTGTGGAATGGATTAATCTCGCTGCAGTGATGCTGCCAAACGCGGAGGCACTAAGGGTTAGCCACCAGACTTAGCCCGCTTAGGAAAGGCTACAACCATGGGGACGTGTTGGTTCACACACACACACACACACATATACACACCAACACACACTGTCTCCCCAGAGTTTGTCTCCATGCTGAGATGCAGCCAGCTGCAGTTTGACCTGCGGGCTGCTAATGTAAAACAACCGCTGCAGACACTTCACAGCAAACACAGCTGCTCTCTACGACCTGGCAGCTCCTAGCACTTCAGTATACACACTACAGGTAAGAGAGAGAGAGAGAGAGAGAGAGAAAGTGTGTGTGTGTGTGTGTGTGTGTGTGTGTGTGAAAGGAAAGGGCAGATGCCCAACATTGTAGCAGGAAATCAAATGAGAGTCCAGAGTTTCAGAGTATATCCCCTGCCATCATTACATCTAAAGAGACTTCTTCTTAACTCCCAACCCTCCCTGCAACAGATACCACATGTGCATGTGCATGTGCACGCGCACACACACACACACACACACACACACACACACACACACACACACACACACACACACACACACTCTCTCTCCATGGAGCTGCTTGACAGCTAAGAAAATAATCAGTTTTAGTTGTAGTGAATGTTGCAATTAATCTGGCATAATGAGCATGACACCATCAGCTAATTGACATTATTGGTTGTTTAAGACCATCTTCAAATCCTTCATACAGACACCTCTCTCTCTCTCTCTCTCTCTCTCTCTGTCTCCCAGCCCTCGCCCTCTGTTGAGATCGGCCATTTCTGTCCTCGGGCTATTTTCTTTGGTAGACTTTTGAAAAATGCAAATGCGTCCAACACAAAAAAAAAAAAAGAAAAGAAAGAAAGAAAAATCACGAAAGAGAAAAGGAAAGGCCTTCATCTGGGCTCCAGGAGTTTTCCATTCAAAGAAACAGATGATTTTTCCTCTTGTTCATGTTCTTGTTTTGTTTGCTTTGTCAGTCAGTGGTCTTTCCAATTAAGACGAGTGAGACACAAACCAGGCAGACAAAACACAAATTAATTGGCTTTTGCTCTTATTATTATTATTATCATATTATTTGCTATTTTCTGCAGAAATGATAGCATACATATCCTATACATTGGATTTTTCTGAGCACTTTTCATTGAGTCATTGCACATGTGTGTTTGTAAGACCTGACAAACTGTTGCTTTCCTCTGCCGTGAGCCTGCATGAAAGTGGTGTTTACAGAGCAGGCCGCGCTTAACTGTCTTAAAAACAGCGAGCAGAACTTATCTTCATCCCGTTCTATTCCACCTCTTCAGTGTCATCCTGCGGTTCTGATCATGAGTGTGTTTGACCTTCAGCAGAAAGATCCCTCGCAGCATGAGTCTCTACCCACAACCCCCTGCTGCGCGTTGAAATCTGAAGCAGAGGGAACCGCAGAAAGAGAGGTAACAGAGAGGAAATGATCAAAGTATGTTCATTGGCAAAGTCTTCATTCACAGAGAAGTATGAGACAAACATGACACAACAACCCTGAAATTTAAAGGCAGATGTCTCTGAGGTTTGCTTGTACATCTTAATGCAGTCTGATGTGATGTTTTCTTCAGGGAGGAAAAGTTAGCCGGGACAGTAAGGCAGTCATGTTTTCCTCACAGGAACAATTGTCAAATCACAAACCGTCCGTCCCCCCACCCCCTGCTGTGACTTAAAAGATGACACCCATTGGACAGCAAACACTAGTTAAACACTATCATGGGCCGGCCCATTATGGATGAATGGAGGGGAGTTAATGTGTGAAAATTACGCTCATCAATCGCGACAGATAATTTGAAAGGGGCCAGGCAGACAGGAGAGAGAGTAGAGCAGGGAAATGGTACAAAGACAGCCCTCCTTTTCTCTGTGTGTGTGTGTGTGTGTGTGTGTTTGCAGGTGTGTGCCAAGGCTGAAATTTGCCCCCTTCTCTAAGTGTCTCCTTGCATTAACATAATGGAGAGAGGTGTTCTTGGAATGATGGCTTCTAGAAGTGTAGGATTAATGTTTAAACATGGGAGAGGAGGAGGCAAACATCTGGGCTATCAGAGAAGATGAACAGAGGAAATGAAGAAAAAAATGTGACTCTTAGTTTCATAAGTCTGTATGAAAAATGTTGCTACGCAAAAACACAAACTGGGAACCTTTAAATGGTCTTAATTTCCTTTTTGTTCTACATTTTGCTCGGGAGTGGAATTAAGAAAATGTGGTGTTTTGTCTGTTCTCTTAGTGTCTTCCTGCTCTAGCTTCTAGTTTTTTTTTTTTTTTTAATCCATGTTCTGTCCTTCTCGCTGTCCCATAGATACAACTGCAAAGCGTATGACAGAGAAATTTAGTCAGGAAATACCTGCAGCTCTGCAGCCTGTGGCTATGGACAACTGCAGCCCTGTACCCAGGCCCTGTTCAAGAGCCAAGTCAAACAGCCTGCGTCCCTGAAGGCCCGGCCTGGCGGAGTCTGCCTGGCCCTGCGCCTCTCATGAATGGATGGATTTCTCTCTGAAGCTCCCACAGAGGTCCACGTGGTTATAAAGGCTCTCTGTAGTTAAGATGATTTCTCAGGTGGGATTGGAAGGAAAGAAGGAAGTATCACATACTGAAATATTAAGTGACCTCTGATATAGCAGAATGGTTCGTGAGGTTTTGATGAAATTATGGTGGCATTCTTGTAGATTATACACGGACCTTTTGATTCAGATTTTTGCACTTTTAGTCCAGAAAAAGTCTCTTTTTAAGTCCATCCTTTCTGCTGCTACATGTGACTCATTCATTACATTAAACAATGAATGATGACAGTATTCTAAGTGGCTCACAGAGCATAAAAAGCAATGCAGTATTTTTAACACTTACATGTGAGTATTTCACTAGATGCAAAGTGGCTGAATCTATAATTACATTTGAATTATACCAAATCAATACTGTCGAACATGTGAGAGCTTTTTTTTTTTATTTTTGTGAGTGGTGCTGATCCATCAAAACACATCGGAATCTAATTAAATGAATACAACAGGTACGTTTAAGCTCAGCAGGTTAATGCAGCTTTGAAATTAACACTTATTCGCTGCACAGTGAGGAGAGTTTCACATTAACACTCCAGAGGGCTCATCACAGACTCCTTCAGGGAGCCAACACAGGTATTTTTAGTGCTTCCAAGTCTTTTAACTTGTGTTAAGTGACACATTTACTTTTTTACCCAAGCACAAGATGCAGATAATTCAGTGAAGTAAATGTAGATGAGGGTTTGGAATATCACTGGTATGGTGGATGTGTAACCTGGGAACTATTGACTTTGTTTACTTTGTTGTCCTGTAATGATGACTCAGAAGTAACGATGTAGAACTATACTTCAATTAGTATTTAATGGAGTCTATCTATTCATCCATCT
>JAVQJX010062677.1:0-15182 GCA_036025115.1 Ambassis agassizii
CAGTCCCTATTCATAAGTACACATAACTTTACCTACTCTATAAACTATAAAATGTTCTCTGCATGTTGATTTTCCAGCCATATGTAGCATTACTAACATCAAACTTTAGTTTCCATGACATCTAAATTGAAGAGCGAGGGAAAAATGCCGATATGTCGATTTACTTTCCCTAAAAAGTTTGGCAGCTGAACGTATCTGTTCAGCTCTGGAAGGGTCACACTCACTTTTGTTGGCAGTTAGAAGGAGAGCCTTTTGGCTGCTCACCTCCACCCAGCAAAATCAGAAACAGACTGAAATGGAAAGAAAGAAAAAAAAAATGCCCACCAAACACATGCAGGCCCAGTATAGAGGCGAGGCCAGTGATCAGCTGGACTTACAGCAACATACTATATAGAGCAGGAAGGGATTATCTGACTGCACAAACCCAAATGTTTATGTCTACATCACATGAGAAAAGGTTGCTGGCAAGTCATGCTTAAAGCGGCTCAAAAATTCAAACCACATCGGGTGGAATTAAAGTTAATGATGGTATTAAAATAAAGAAACAATCGGTCAGTGTGACCACCCCTCCACCGCTCTCACAATATATTGTTGTCATGATATCCACTACTTGTGGTGTTATAAAACCTATTCATCAGCAAAGAGCTGGAACAGAGACGGGTTTTTTTATTGGTAATTTGTGGCATTCCTCAAAAAACACCTGCAAATGGATTTTCCTCTAATAAGCAGATATAATAGCTTCAATTGTTTTGTAGTTCTGGGCCTTTAGACTGCTATAGTGTGTCTTATAACTATCATCTGATTAGCACTCACAAATCATGCTGAAAGGATCTGATGTGATGGAAGTTGCCTTGCAGTATTTTGAGAATTTAAAATTGTAAGAAGATCAATTAATGAAATTTAGATTATTTTCCAAAATTGCTCATGTTGGTGCCCATTCTAAGAGCATGCAGTCACATTAGCTCATTATCAGATCAAAAGCCGCCTCAGGACAGTACATTTTGCCATCCTTATTCCATCCTTTATTGTTGGGTTGCTCCAAATCCTTTTAAAAGCATGCAATCACAATTAATCAATGTTTTAATGGTACGCTGCCCAACCAGCCCGGCAGCTGTGTTTGCCCCCCCCCCCCAGTTCTTCTTTTATTACAGGATGCGATGTAAACTTGGCCGGTGGTGAAGTGTTCCCCTCTTTTCACTTTGCTTTCAGGAGTCTGTCACCATGGAGACAAAAAGTCCTGCAGGGCCTGAATGGCCACGTTTAAACCAAAACACTACTTGAGCGTGTTTCCGTCGCCTGTGTGCTGTGCTGTTCCAGGCGGGATGCTGAATGACATGGTAAAAGGCCTTTGTGAGGTTGTACGTTATTACGGCAATAGGCGATCATTTCTATGCTATCCTGCTGGACAAATTTGAAATAAAATCAGATTTAGATGCAGAATTTTAGTGTACTTGGGGTCAAATTTGGGTGATTAATGGCTGCAAAGAGATTTACTGAGTTACTGTTTATTACACTGGCACCCTAAACATGCCCTAAACAAACACCCACTGAAGCTGGCAGCTAATCTTTATGTGTGTGTGGGGCCCTGCATAACTTAAAGGGTGTAAA
The DNA here is from genome assembly GCA_036025115.1 of Ambassis agassizii. Taxonomy (NCBI): domain Eukaryota; kingdom Metazoa; phylum Chordata; class Actinopteri; family Ambassidae; genus Ambassis; species Ambassis agassizii. The sequence goes on from JAVQJX010062677.1 coordinate 1,609, forward strand.
CAGTGAAGCAAACTGACGGGATTCCTCCACAGCAATTATCATATGAATAAGTATCGCCACACAACTTCACTTTGATTGGTCCAAATAAGGTCATTTCCCACAGTACCGCTGGCCCAGAACCCAATTGTCGGCATGTCACTGCCATCAGCAGTGCCTCCACTGTGCAGGGTCTGTTTTGTCCATCACAGCTGAGATACTGAATGACAGATCTCCTCCACCTCACTGCTGGTGAATTACTTAGAGAATCTGTGCTGGGATTTGTGTGTTTAGTCACTGCTTTAAAGGCTTCCGTTGGTCTATCATTGAGAGTGAAGCAATATGACAGACAAAGAAAACCTCTCTCTGTACAGGAATGCTACCAATGTGCAGATTAGCCATAAACATATAATTCAGAAAACAGGTCCTGTCTACATTTTTGTGCAGTTTAGTTCTGAAAAATGTGACCAACTTTAATGTGGGTATCCCATCATGCCCCATCAGGCTTCACAGTTTCACACATGCAGCCATCCAGAGTCCCCCCTCACTTGTAAATCAAGCCACTTCAAGACCCGCCGTGCACCGACTCTGTCAATGAAACATAATTTTAGCTCATTATGGTGAAGCAGAGTTAGCTGACTAGGTAACCACAAAACAACATGCCAGGTCATTCCCGCTATGTGAGAACATGACAAAGATTTTCTTTTCCTATAGTCGGTGACTCTGCAGCATGTACATGGGAGAAAGCAAGACATGTCTTGACGCTGGGCTCAGGTTGTTATCATCCCAGTAAATAGGGGTTATCAATGCTTATAATGCTAATTTCCTTACTAATATGCTCTATTACCTCTACTAGTAGGTGTGGTAGGTGCATTATCATTGGTTTTGGAGGCACCCTCAAGTGGCCATTTAAATAACTGCAGTTTTTGCAACTTCCACTGTTGTATACACATCTTCGATAAATATTCTTTTAATTAAATTTCGATTAGATTTAAAAAAAAAAATACAAACAGATGCTTTGCTCATTCAGACATGCCCTGAGGCTACATCTCTTTATTGAACCACACCCACTGTCTCGTTTCTATCTGTCAAACTGCCCCTAATGGCCTCTGTTTCTGCTTGATCACTTGCTGTAGAGTAGTTCAGGGACACTGGTTGTAAGATGTGATGGAAAATGTGACAAGAGGTTGTATCAGTTTTGGGCTTATAGAGGTGAAACAGAGCATGTATGTATGTAGCCTCTCTGAAGCAAAAAGCATGATGAGTGATAGAACAATGAGGAGCAGTTTGGTCTTACTGCTGAACACGTCAGCACAGGCACACAAAGTACCACATAAACGAAAGAAATAGTTTTGCAGACTGACAAGGATTTTTCACTCACAGCTTGATACAGAATCTTTGACCTCTCTCTGAAACTTTAAGTCTTTCCATCTCTAACTATTGTTTCATCTCTGCCGTGACAACAAAGGCAGCAGGATCACTATAATTAATATGTTTGACTTCTGATCCTCTGTAAATATGTTCTGCTTTGGTCTTGGTTTAGTGTTTTGTCTTCTGCAGAGGCCACCCAGTCACCAGAAAGTCAGAGGTCACAGCTCCAGAACACGTCTGCATCCCTGGCGCGATGACTTTTTACGGCAAAACTGTGTCTTTGCAATTACACAGGGTCTGTTTTCCATCATCTTCCAAACATCTAAGGATGCATACAAGGGTCTTCTCTCCTCTCTCTTAATGAAAAAGGTGCCAGGTATGATCTCAGGGTTTGTACAGAATTACACATCATATCTTTACTTTTTTTTCTGGTCTCAATTTAAGCTCAGCATGGATCCCAAATGTGTTAAAGCTAAGTTTTAAAAAGCCACATATGTCTTGTTAAGATAAAGATGGGTCAATCCACCACATGTGTGGTCTGCCCTTTGCCTTCTGCATGGACACACAGTTAAGCTGGGAGAAGGGAAGCCAGACAGGATGGAACGTGTTCTTCTGCTATCTGATGCTTTTCAGTCTTGAAGAGAAAAGGGAGAAAGAAAGATTCACAGACAGAGGTAGAAAGAATTTCTTCCATCATCTTATCTCCAGACTGCACCTTCAGTAGCAGACTGTGTGGAAACTTTTTGTCACAACTCAATTTATACAAGATCAGCCAAATAAAGTCTCTATCCATGTCTCATCATTTCCACTCAACAGTACAATAGCTAGTTTTACGACTTTGGGGTAAATCACGACAAGGAAGCAGATCAAGGCTGCTCTGCTGGCCAACAGAACACATGGCTGCAGAAGCTAGACTTGATGTGACCTTCCTGCAACAGCAGGATCAAACACAATAAATTAGTGGGTCACAGAAACCCCTTTCACACAGAGATGTGTGATGCAGAAGGAGGATTCATCTCTCGTCAGACAAAAGTGTGTGTGTGTGTGTGTGTGTGTGTGTGTGTGTGTGTGTGTGTGTGTGTGTGTGTGTGTGTGTGTGTGTGTGTGTGTTTTCCTGCACAGAGGATGAATGAAGGAGTGTGAAAGAGGGAGAATGAGTGCAGCGTTCTCCACTGAGCTGCACACACAGGACCTATCATTACCAGATGTCACATAAGTGTGGCTGCCAGCCGAATCACATCTCATTGCCTTAAACTCTCTGCCTCCTTCCTTTCTCTCTTTGCTCGCTCTCTCTCTATTTTTTTTTCTTCCTTCTCCATTTCCAGCTGTTTTTGGAGCGCACAGCGAGAACGAGGGAAGTTCTCCACCAATTGTTTCGGTCCTGAGAGAAGCTTAGACTGCTGGACCCCTCCCTCCTTCTGTCTCTCTCCCCCCTCTCTCTCTCCTATGATCCTCTCCCTCTCTCGCTCTCTCTCTCTCTCCTCCCCTTATGTTGTGACAGAGCACACCTGCTTGATCTTGGCTGCACGCGCTCCGAGTCCAATTACCCCACAGGCCCTTCTCAGCCACTTCACAGTCTCATCCCCCCACTCGGCTGGATTTTGGGAGTCACGCTCATCTCATAGACTTCTACTCTCTTTGTCTCGCTTCTACCGAGAACAGGTAGGTCAATGCTTTGACTCTGGGAGAGGTGAAAAGTACTGATGGGTGATCTAGGGTTTAGCAGAGGGTTGTGCTGTGGATTCATTGTTAAACAGAGAAAGAATTTGTGTTTAATTTCATCCTTTTTTACATAAACTGAAGCAAAAAAAAGTGTCATTATTTGCTGATAGTAGATTTTATTGTTGACACTTCTTCATATTATGTTGGTCCCAGCTGTTGTGTGTATGTATATATGTGTGTGTGTGTATGTTCCCACAGCACTCTTGGCTTTAATTATTCCCAGTTCAATCTGCATACAGTGAAAAGAGCAGCGGCTAGAGAAGGGGGTGTGGTACTGCTGTTGATGCTGGTGCCTGTGCCAGATAAATGTATTCTTTCAACCCAATCTCTGTAGAAATACTGCAGTGTTGTTACAAAGTGTTTGGAAAGTTTGTGAATGAGTGCAAAGGAAAACTTTTCCTAGTCATACCAAAAACAAAAAAAAAACATTGAGGATTTCTTTGTGTTGTTCCAGCCCATTACTGCCTGTCAAGACTTTGATTGGGGAAAAAAGTAGTTTCTGGTCTTTCCATTTCAGCAGTTCATTTAAGAGTGCAACAGTTTTAACCCCAATCTCTTATCTGTCTGCACAGCGGCCTCTGTTTCTTTTCAATTCCTACCTTCTCTGCCCCACCACCGTGGCAATTCGCTGCTGTGTTTTCACAGAAGCAGAACGGCACCCAAATTGCTAGGGGCAACTTAAAGTGAGAGGCTTTGAAGAAGAGATGAAGAAAAAAAAAAAAAGGCCGTACCTGGCAACACACACAGTGCCATTAATCCCGTAATGGTACAGCTTCCTCTATCAAAGAGAGGGCTGAAGACTTCCCGGCAAGCCACCACACAACTCCCAGCTAACTCATTACATCCTTTTTTGCCAGCAGGGGGAAAAGGAAAAAAACCCTAATAAGACTCAGCTGCTCTGAATGGAGTGAAACTCAACAAAGGGAAAAACTGAGACAAACAAAATAGTATGAAAAATGCTACTTAGAATAGAATACGGGCTAAAACAGGCATACACGCTGCAGAGCAATAAAAAGGGCTTCATACTTTTGAGTTGAGATGACCAGATGTTCAACATTTGGAGCAGAAGTGAGGAGGAGACCAGGCCCAGATATGCACACAGGGGCTGCATTTTTCCATCTGGACTTCAGCTCTCTAGGTCAAGAAGAACAATGGAATTAAAATGGACATCAGCCATCAGTGGAATATACCAAGAAGTTCCACATACCAGTGAGTCAGGGCCAAAAGTTTTAAAGGGTTGGACAGAGAAAAAAATAGCATAAGCTATAGATGGAGGAAGGAAAAGAAAGTGAGGAGGAGGAGGAGATGGAAAGGCAGTTTGTCGTCCACGTCTGTGCAGCACAGACTGTTGATAATGGGGCTGAGGTTGATGGCAGGCAGACAGATCTTCTCATGGAACAGCTGAAATGTGGTTTAACCACTCGCTGGCTTTCTCATAGTATGACACCAAACATCAGGCATGCTTCTTTTTTTCTACATATCTTTCAGTAACTGTTGATTGTAGTGGTTAAAAGGAGACTATTGGGCATTCTCAGAGCCAGAAAACAACCCTGGCCTCACTCATATTACAACAACTCTTTGGCTCTCAAACTGTTTGTTGGCTGAGGGTTTGCATATTTTTCACATGTTCTCACTCACGACATCAGTGATGAGTCCACTGATTCCTCAGAGAAATCAACACAAAAATCACTTTATAGCTTCGTCATCAATCACACTGATGTGTGTGTGCATATGTGTTTTTGCAAACCACGTGGGAGGGGAGCTCACATGCATTTGCTGATGGGTTAAAAAGGGCCACACGTGTTTTAAATGTCCTGTGGCCTTGTAAATACCTAGCAGTGATTCATTGCCGACAGAAGCTCTGCAGAGGCAGATGCAGGCCTGTGGACTGTTAGAGAGGAGGACTCCATATTGTTTTAGGTTTGATTTTCAAAATGAAAGCATCAACCATCACTTGGTGCAATCAATTCTTTCACGCTACAGTAGTTTGTCTGAAATCTTTCTGCTCATTGATTTTCAAAGCCGCAATGAAAAGCACCAAACAAAAGAGAAGAAAGTGACAAATGCAAAGAAGGGAAAATTACTTAACTCCCTCATGCAAGCTCCACTTCCTGTCTGGGAGTCATTAGTAATGCTCGGGCCAGACTTCAGGGAGAAAAGGGAGGGAGGGAAGAGACAGATGAGACAAAAGAGGGAGACAGGAGAATTGACAAGGATGTCGCCGCCGCGGCCACAGGAAATGTCGACCTCCGCCCGCTTCTTTTTTCCTCATGGTCAGATGTAGAATGATGAATCGCAGGTTTCAAAGAGAAGAAGATGTTGTTAGCGTACTATGCTGTAAATCTCTTTAGTGGTCATTTTGCTTTTACTTTTTGCTTTTTTGCGATTACACGAGAGTAGCTAACACGATAGTACTGGGCGTCTTCCCCCAATGAAGCACTGAGCTGAGGTGCATGGATGACATGAGACCCAAATTTTCCTTACAAATATGGTTAGCATGCTAATATCATCTGCAGTCATCTATCAATTCAGCTAAACAGCTGACCCAAGAGACCCAACGACTTTTTAAGAAACTTAGCTAAGTAGTAGCAGTAGCAGTGTCAACTGAATGAATAAAGCAGAGTTAATAACTTAATAAAGCCTGCTGCTGCACATGCTAACAGGCTGCTCTACAGCAATGCAGCCAATGCAGTTGAACTTTTTAGACTTGTATAATTTACAGAAAGATATAAATTTACACAAAAATCAATCAATAAATGAGGTGAGGCTACTTGAAGTAAACTGAACAAAAACTCAGATATAATATTTTCCAAGCTGCAGGGCACAAAGTTTGATTTCCAGCTAGGTGTGATCACTGTAGGACTCCCCCGTTCAACTGAACACGATGAGACTTTTTTATGCCATAACAGATGGCTGTATTTTCTTTGACAGGATTAGAAACGCTGATACTGGTGAGGTGCAGAGTTTGCAAGGTCAAGTCATGTTCCAGCATGCTGTTTCTGACAGGCCTGCAGGCTGAGCGCGTACACGCACACATACACACGCATTGTTTGAGGAGTCAGTGTGTGCATGTTTAGAAGATTCAGCAGTGGGACAACCTGCAGGGCCTGTGGACGCATCTGAGCAAACTGGAAATGAAAGAAACGACGCCTGAGGCACGGCAGGTTGAATCGAGCCCTGCGCTGGGAAAAACCTTGAATTTTCACTTTTTTTCTTTCCTGCCCAGTTCTTTTGATATAAAGCCACAGATTTCCACAGTAATGCCGCTTAAAGTTTGTTCAGCAGCTGCGGTCACAGTTTCTTAGGTATCGTCCAAATAATGATGCCTGCAAATCTCTGTCTGGTTTTCCTGGTTTTGTTTCAAATGGGTTTTTATTTTCATCATCAACAACTCCTGAGTCTGATTATGATTCAGAAAGAAGTCTTCTCTTTGCAGTAAAGCTGCAGCCATTAAGCACTCACAGAGATTACTTTACTCTTTTTCTTTTTCTTGTCTGTCTGGCTTCCATTAAAAGCTGCTGAAATGTTTATGGACGAAAGCTGACAGATTGATGGAGGGTCCGTCTGAAACGCTGCACCACTGAACATGTTCATGTATATCTGTTTATGTGTTCGCGAACACAGGTCAAAGCCAGGAGATGAGGTTCAGTAATCAGCTGTGAAAGCTCTGTTGTCTTCTAAACAGACACAGAGACGCTCCAGATGCTCTCAGGCTTTGTGAAAAGTCAGCATTACTGCACTAATCACAGGTCAAGATAAGTCCGACCAATCAGGATAAAAGAACCCATCTACAACAGACTAAATTGTTGCTGCCAAGTCTGTAAGACAAGGTTTTTGTTGGAGTGAACTTTCAGCATTGCTTAGATATGGGAGGCTAGCACAGCCAAGATTAGTCAGCCTGTCTAAGACTGGAACAACATGTCCTCTGGATCTGCTGCGTGTTCAGTCCTCCCAGTACAAATATACTCTGCATGTTTCCACAGAAAACTGCATCGAGACCTGTGAAAGTTTTCACGCTTCATTGCAGCAGAATAAAAAGAAGCATTAAGAGGCAGAGACAAACCTCTGAGTGGAAGTGATTTCAGGCTTACTGTATGTGAGCACTGTAACCACTGGACCGAAGCTGTACAGTGTGTCACAGCGGTGTGGACAAAGACTATAATTACTGCTCGTGTTGAGAGTCACTGTGAGACCTGTGACCTGATGTAACCCCAACCTGGGTTTAGACTACGTCAGCAGCACATCTCTTGGTCTCATAGACTTTTTCACTATGGCACCTAACCAGCCAGGATTCACTTTCAGCCGTGTCCAGCTTCTGGTTTCATCATCTCGCTCATGATGTTCGGGTCAAGGTCCATTGCAGTCCAGCTGCTCCCGAATCATTTGTTAGCAGCTGTGGCTCAAATCCGCCCTTCAATTATTGTGGCACTGTGAGGGAGAGAGCAACTTTTTGGCTTTATGCATGACAGGCAGATTGCTGGGTCCATGTGTGTGTGTAACAGTGTAAAAGGTCAGGAGGTTTGCGTATGAAGCAGGATTCTCTCAGTGTACAGTGGATATAAAGCTTTGACAAATGCAGATGTTACTTCTGCTGGTAGCATAGCTTCAAAAGCCCACAGACAAATTCCATACAACATTTTCTCATCTAGGGGGAATTCTGTAGTTTCTTATGGAGGTTTAGTTGGATATGTTGACAGCACATCTAACTGTTTTGAGAGCAGACTGCACATGAAAACTGGAATTCTGATTATTGTTTATTCCTTAATCAGCCACTTGAGGATCAATGAGTCAAACCAAAATTTTACAGCAAAACTTATTTTAACTCAGTTTCAGCTCTACATACTGTTACCCCTATGTGGAAGCATTCTGTCTTTGTTTTCGCTCTCTTCCTTACTTTCCGCAAAGTAACAGTGTAATTTTCTCACTTAGCTTTGCACCCCTACCCCTCCTCTTTCACCTTTAACCTCCTGCCTAAAGTTAAATATAACTAAACTGATGCTCCTCACCTCTGCCCTTTGCCCTCTGCACTTCAATCACTGTCTCGTGTTGCTCCTGCCTCTTTCTCTCCATGCATTTGATTCATTACAGCTCTGAAAAAAAAACATCAAAGTGTATTTACCCAAAATCTTTTGAACCGTCTCCTCCCAGGCTCCCTGCTAGCAGCAACCATGAGGTCAGCCTGTCTCTCTCTGCTCCTGATCACTGCCTGCTGCGCGCTGCCCTTCCGCCAATCCGGCTTCTTAGACTTCATGATGGAGGATGAAGCAGGATCAGGCGTGCCTGGCGAAACCCTTCCTGTCATGCCTGTTGGACCCAAGTGCCCGTTCAGATGCCAGTGCCACCTGCGCGTGGTGCAGTGCTCTGACCTCGGTAAGACCAGATGCTGTGTTCCTTTCAGGGCTGCTCCAGCATGGATCAACAGACAGGTTACACATGCTTAAAATACAACTCATGGGTATAATTATAGTCATTAATAAGATGAATAGAAATATTCAAAATGAGTACAAAGCACCAGTATCAGCTCAGGAAGTTTATCTATACAGATTATATGGACATATAAAAGTTGTCCATGTCCATTTTCTTTAACTCTACCTCCATTTGGAGTGCTGCGCTGGATTCCAGTCAGCTGAGCTCACTCTGGTGGATCTGATGCCGAGGTCAGATGGGTGGCTGCAGTATTACTGTACTTTTACTGCTTCACTTTACTGGATTTTTAAGAGCTAAAGAAGTCACCAACTTTCCCTCCCTCCACCCTAACTCACGGGGTCATTCTAAGGCTGTATTATTCCCCTTAATTTAAAGTCCTCCAGAGAACATGACACCATGATAGGTTGAATGTTCACAGATGCTGTGTGTCTCGCTCAGCTTCCTGAAACAATTGTAGTATCAGGGCGAGTTGTTTTCTTAAAGATTATTTCACCCCAAAAAGTGTGAGTTACTTAGTGAGCTTTTTAACTTTGCACAGACATAACAATTTACTCAATTGTCATCTTCATTGTTTGGAGCTTATCAACTATGTTTGCATTGCATATACAACAGTCTAAGTCATCTCACAAACACTGTCACAGAAAAGTCCCTTTCTTTATAACATAAAAAGTGCTTTGAATGCTTTTTTGGCGGCGCTTTTATTTTGAAAGGGAGGAGCACAAGCTTCAAGGAGATCGGGAGGATAAAATAAAAACAGGCAGAAGTTTGGGATTTAAAACAACAATCACAGAGAGTGTGGAGTGGAAGACAGGGAGCTGAGCGAGTGACTCAAACGGCCGTTAAAAGACCCCGTTCAATTACATCACACCTTCACACGATACTGTAAGTTGCAGCCCCTAAAAGCTGCACCTCCATGCCTGGATCATCTGCTCCTGCATTAGTTCTCCCATCTGTTTCCCAGACCTGCTGGCAAACACACACTCAGACACAGGAATAAATGTGGGTGTTTGGATCTAAGCCTCTGCTCACCATTCAAAAGCACTGAAGGTGTACATCTGCAGTTTTTTCTCTTTCTCTGATTGTACAAAGTGTGTAGCTCACTCATCACATCTATCCACCACACTCCTGATTGACCTCCCGGACTCACCTGTGCCAGACAATTACATAAAAGCTGCCATTAATACTTGGAAATTAGTCCATTCTAGTCCAAAGCAATCACACGCTTCACTGAGATTTAAGACAGACTGAATAATGGTGATTCAATGGAGGATTTGAGGACAAAGTCCAGTTTGTGTTGTTGCTGGAATGTGAGAAGTTTATGTTCTTGCTATTATTGCAGTGCTTTTCTGTAAAACAATTGCTTAAAGTATCACTACACAAACACATTAAAAACCATAAACCATAGCTGGATTGCCTTAAAGGGGTATTCCGTGTATTTTTCCATACATAAAAACACAGGTTTCAGCAGAAAGGGCAGACAGTCAGACATTTTGGAGATGAACAATGAAAATGTATGTGTGTGCAAGATTAGAGGTATAAAAAGCGGTGGCTGTAATGATGGCGCTGACCACAAACAGCTGTGATGGTTTGTGGGTCATTTACCGCCAAGTTGGAAAAGCAGGGAGAAAAACAAAGCGAGCTGGAAGTAATGTTTGGGTGAACAGAAGTCGTCACAAGTTTCTGGGACACAGTCTGACTGGAAGAAGTGTAAGCGTCTTTGTTAAACAGTTTACTCCATGCCTCTTCCTCTCAGATATAAACTACCTATTATGAATCTCAGTGTATTTTTTGTGTCACCACAAATGCATGAAAGTCCAGCCATTTTCTGTGTCACAATGTCCAAGTAAAACCATCTAGCGTGACCTCAGTGTCCAGGTATGCAGTCGCTTACTTCCTCCAAAGGAAATTTGTTTTAAGGTCCATTTCCACCATGTGTGCCTTGGAGCACATCAAATAAGTTAGTTGGTCTCTGTGGAATGTCACCAGTTCAAAAAGCTTCTCTGTGACATTAAATATTCATGACTGAATAAGCAACATTACAAACATGTAATCAGGACAGCATGTAAATGTGGGTTTTTTTTATCAGAAAAACAAAAACATTCCGATTTAGAAGTCTGGTTTGTGCGGGAAAAAAATGTGAAGTCACTTTTTCCAGAAAAGTTCTGACCACTTCAGTATCAGTAAGAAACATCAACAGCTTTCTCTTTTTTTATTATAACTGAGAGAACTTTAGTTGAGTTGCTCTCAGTCACAACTTATTTTTAGACCACAAAAGTACTTGGTAAGGTTTAGGAAAAGATTATGGTTTAAAATACACCACTGAAAGCTTCAGTTTTCTGAGTGCAGCACCCAAAAAAAATAAAGGCACCTCGTGTTTTCTGGGCTTTTATCTTGAAACAAAAAGCTGATTTACAGGACTACAGGGTGTAAACGTGCTCATAGCGAAAACAAGGTAATCATTTTGTATCCATTTCCTGTTGAGGCCAGACTGTGGTTAACCTCTCAGCACCTGACTGTCAGCACCTGGACTTCCCTGCACTGCTAACCTTCACACATCACTTCTAGTTTAATCATTTCCTCATTGAAACCCCCCCCCCCACCCCACCCCTTCAGGTCTGAAGTCAGTTCCTGAGGACATTCCTGATGATACCACTCTGCTGGATCTGCAGAACAACAAGATCAATGAGATCAAGGAAAGTGACTTCAAGAACCTCAAAGGACTCCACGTAAGAGACATTTTACTAATCACTCTCTCTGTCCCCTTGTTGAGACTCTGATACCATGAATATTAGCACCATATACCCCCAGACACCAGGTGCATGGAAACTATTCACCCATGGGCCTTCCAGCCTGACAGCGTCACACCTCCGAACTCCTTTAGCTTCTTGCTTGCAATAAATACCTCTGTCTGATGGCCAGAGCTGTTTCCACTGTAATGTTATAACTGGCCTCTCAAGGGGAACGGTGCACATACTCTGAATCGCCTCATGTCTGCTTCCAAGAGAACAGCAGGAGACTTTTCTCAAAATGCATCATGGTAGGTTTGAACTTGGCCCTCCATCTTGACAGCACAAGCAGGAGTGTCAAACAGCTGTTTGAATCTCTTGTGGAAAGAAGAACACCGAATGTTTCTAAACTGAAAGCCACTAAGGTGCAAAGTTTCAAATAAATTCCACAGTAAAAGAATGTGATGAGAATTTAAACAGGAACAGGCTCTGAAAACCAAACTCCACAGCACACTGATTTCTCTGCTATTCCTCCTTTTAGGCTCTGATTCTTGTGAACAACAAGATCAGCGTCATCCACCCCAAGGCCTTCAGCCCTCTGGCCAAGCTGCAGCGCCTGTACCTGTCAAAGAACATGCTAAAGGACATGCCCGCCAACATGCCCAAGACCCTGCAGGAGCTCCGTATTCACGAGAACGAAATCACCAAGATCAAAAAGGCCTCTTTCCAGGGCATGTCCCACATCATAGTCATGGGTAGGACATAAATAATGGACATGTTTTTCCCTGGATAGGTGTTGGATAGCTGTCTCTGTCATTGATCAACTAAAGCTCAAAATTTGGATCCAATCGTCTGCAATGATACAAGAATTCTGATCCCTCTGTGACGAATTGGGAAATCATGCCATGGAGCAAAACTACTTTGCAAACACAAGCTATTCTCTTGCCAAAAACTGTCATAAGACAGCTCTTTGTTCCCATAACACAACAGGAAATGAATTATCTTCATGAATGTGATCCATTACTGCTGTTCTGTTTCCTTCTCTTTTTGTGGCCACATTTGTTTCTACATTTTTTTTCCTTTTCAGAGCTCGGGTCCAACCCTCTGAAGACCGCAGGAATTGAAGCCTCTGCTTTCGTTGACCTGAAAAGGGTCTCTTACATTCGCATTGCAGACACCAACATCACAGAAATCCCCAAAGGTACGGCTCTTTTTTCCACAAACACTCGAGGAACCTGAGTCATGTACAGTCGGCCTAAAACAACCATCTTTTGTCAAATATTGGATTGAAGTCTTCATACTTTCATAAAAGATAGTCATCACTCTTGTTTGTTGGCAGGTCTGCCCAGCTCTCTCTCTGAGCTTCACCTGGATGGAAACAAGATCACCAAGTTGACATCTGAGAGCCTCAAAGGCCTGAAGAACCTTGCTAAGTAATTAAATATAATTTAAGCTAATATTAGCTGCAATGAGCTAATGGTCAAACCAAAGACTAAACACTAAAAGCTTTCACAGGAAACTCTATATTTTAGCTTGATATCAACTTGGCTCAAATCAAGCTAATGTTGTTGTTGGAATAATCCAGCCTACTGTAATATTGCTAATGTTTGTATGCCATCTCTGACATGTGTTAGCTTGGAATGCTAGCTCTACGTTTGAGTATAAGCAGTTTTCCATCTAGCAAAGCAGTAGTTTTTGAATAATAAAAAATAGCTGGTTTCCTCATAAAAACTTGAGCCCAGAGTGTTTATAAGATCACTGCTCGGTGGGAAAGTGATTTTATTTAACTTTTTTTTATTTGCTAATGATTGTTTTGGCAGCAGGAAACCTATGTTGAGGTCACTAGCTTAATTTTTCTTTTGCACTTTTCAATGACTGTGATTTTCCTGCAGGCTGGGTCTGAGCTACAATGAGATCAGCTCTGTAGAAAATGGCTCACTAGCTAACGCCCCCCACCTGCGAGAGCTGCACCTTGACAACAACGCTCTGACCAGTGTTCCTCCCGGCCTACCTGACCATAAGTACATCCAGGTACTGTACACACTGGTTTGATTAACAGTGCAACTACAGTGCTTCTTGTGTTATTAATCCGGGTTTGCATACACAACAAGATCACAGGAACATTGTTATTGCTACCATTCAGTTCCAGCAAATTACTTAATTCATTTTCCTATGGTGTGATCACACACAGCTCATTTTCTCTGATCTAAACCAGACTGAAAACGTTTACTGTGATGCATTTTTGCATTTTGAATTGTTTAGGTTCACGCTGCTGGATTACAAGTCAACCGAGGCTACCATAACAAAAGTCACATGGATTCACTTAGTTTGTTTATGTGGTATACTGCTGGG
>JAVQJX010062680.1:0-17569 GCA_036025115.1 Ambassis agassizii
CAGTGAACTTTGTCTCAGACTTACAGGAGATGTTAATGAATAAACTGTTGCAGAATAGCATTGGAATTAATAATCATATGTTGCAAAAACAATATTTTGATATTGCAGTAAGCCAAGATATATCAGAAAAAGCTCTCCTGTATAAGAAATGGTGTGGACATGAACACATACACGATTAGATCTGCCTGAAGGAGTTCACTCATCTCTAAATGCTGAATTAGATTTCTTTACAGTGTGATCTCTCTTCACTTTCCATACAGAATGAACACAACGTAACACCTAATTCAGCCTAGAGAGCTAAAACTCAGTTAGGCGTAAGCATGAAAACTGTATCTGTGTCACCTCTTGGCCAGATTAAATTTGCAGTCTAAGACTCATAGTCAACAACCCCAGCGGATATGTGAGGTGAAACTGTGAGGTGATGACGGCACATCAAACGCTGCTGAAGAATGAATCAAGACACCAAACACCAAGCTTCCTTCACCTCACACATCTGCAGGTCATGCATTATTCCTCCTTTCGTTTATGCGTTTTGACACACCTTACAGCTTCCTTGCTGTGATGCATTTGCCACACATCCTCTTCCTCTTCCCGTTCTCTATTGCTACAGTATTGTTTCATGTAGATTTGTTTGTTCTGGGACCAAGGTCCCCACAGTCCTGCTGTACTTTCTCTGCAACATCCCTCAGTCTGTGTGGCAGTGGTTATAGTCCAAATAATACAAAGTGTACCTGCTGCATCCCTCTTGATGACTGCTGCAAGCGTCAGCACCAGGCCTTCTTGATGTCATCACAAAGACGCAAACACACACCCTCACCCACTTTGTGTCTGGACGCAGGTTCAGTGTTAAAGACTCCACTTAATACACAACTAATTTTCAGTGGGGTTAAATGTGAATGTTAGACATGTCTTTAGGTTTATGTTTTGGAGATGAATCTGGCTGCATTAGGGTAAGAGGGAAAGCTACACTGTGAAGAAGGAGAAGAAAGAAGGAGAGGGGGGAGATTGTGCCTGAACATTTGATAAGGATTTGCTGATTACATGCTCCCTAAAGCGACAGTCTGAAAACAAACAACCAGCTTAGTTTTGTCTCAACAAACAAGACTGAAAGAAAATTATTTAATTAGTTTTCCTGTATGCAGATTTTCCTGTATGCAACTATAAATTGAAACAGTTTGAGCACTGTAAACCAAAACCATAATATATGTTCCTGGGGCCTTTCTGTGTGGGGGCTTTGGCTTCCTACCATGTACTAAAGACGCACGTTAGATTAACCAGGGATTCTAACTGACTGTAGGTGCAAGTGCGAGTGTGGGTTAAGGTTAGGGTCATTCTATATTAACCCTGTTATAGACTGGTGATCTGTCCAGGGTGTGCCCCACCTGTCACTCATTAACAGCTGTGATAAAGTCCAATCCTTCCATGACCCTGTAGTAAAGGACAAAGCAGACTAAGAAAAGAGATTTTTTTTTATGTTACATTTAGCTTCAAGTAAAGGACACGTTCCTCTGTTTGTAACCACCAGGGGGCAGCAGGTTGCATTTTTCATCCCTAATGCATCAGATTCTTCTCAAAGTTGTTTTGTTTTGGTAATTTTGCTATATACAGTATACTCAATATAAAGTATACTATATATTATACATTTTTTTATCTTAATTTTGTTTTGTTTTTTTAATTTATCTAATTAGTTATATGTTTTATGTATTTTAATAATGTGGTGGATTTCTAATACTGTTTATTCAATAATATTAATAGTCACATAATGTTTTTTAGTCAATTATGATACTACAGTTTCTGTAGCAATTTTGCCACCAAGCACATAAATAAGTTCCCTGTCATGTTCTCTGCAGCAGGCTGTATCTAACTGACAGCATGTTGTTTTCACCAAACTTGGAAATCAGAGGCGTGTCATTGTGTGTGTGATCACTGGTTACAGATCAAGAATCAAAAGATATTCATGGCACTGCAATGAGAGATGATGCTCTCATGTTGCATATAGGGTTTAGTTCTATTTTAAATATTTGAATAATAAATTTAGTAAGTGTGCCTCATTGCTCGAGACAACCAATATGCATTCCATTACAGTTAGCCACTCTCCAACTCTGACCTGGATCATTTTGTGACCTTGAATAGGAGCCCAAAGGTTATAGGCCTTTTTCGGGTAAAGGACACACATTCATGGTCACATTTAAAACATGCTTTCATATCAACTGGAGTTTAATGTCTAGACACCTAAATGGTTTTCTGATTATATAGTTAAGGATCAGAGTTCAGACATACCACAGATACACTTGACTGATGATAAGAGCCATTCATTCCTGCATGCCATGTTGAAGAGATGCCATGTGTGGACCCTTACTACCACCTAGTGGAACCAGAGACTCAGCGCATCCTGCAGATGTACAGTATTGAAGTGGAGGAGCGCTTGTAGGTGGTCTGAGGTGGGCCTCTCCAGTTGTAAATAGTGTTCTGACACGTGTGTGACCACTCCGATGTCTGTGACCTCTCACCCCTGAAAGCTTAGCTTTACCACCTGGGGGTAGACTGTTCTTGATCTCGTAGCACCTCCAGCGGCATGGCACACATACAGGTCTCTGCCTCAGCCTCGTACAAATACCTGTGTGTGTGTGTGTGCACACGGTCTCTTTTTAGAAAAACAGCTCCACTACAAAGGTATTTGACGTGGAGGTCTTTGGGACTGTGATACCCGTTTCTGAGCTGCGAATGGCTCATGTTTCTAAGTGTTACTTTAGTATCTTTGTTTGTCACTGACTTTGTTTATATAAGAAATACCTCAGCCAAAACACAGCGAGGTTCAAAGTTGAAGCAGTCCTGTGTAAATTCTCCATATTATAGTGTCCAGTTGTTTTAACTAGCTGTATCTGATCAGCTGTCTTGTGTTTCAGCTTTACTGTTTGATCTGTTTAATTCTAAGGATGACAACTTTCAGCAGTGCAAGTGAAGTCTCGTCTTTACATCAGTGTAAATAGGACTCAACACAGTGAAACAGGCTTTAGCTATTGCTTATTTTGGGCTTAAGCACATCTGGGCTGTGTTATGTCTAAAGCACAGGCTTCTCCTCAGATCATCATGCAGACTCTCTCTCTCTCTCCTTTTGCGTTGTGTGAATGCATGTCAAAAGTTATCATTAAAGCTCTGAAATGTCTACATAAAAGTGGTAGGCTATTTTGAGTGAGACTGTTGCTGACAGACACTGGATTATGTTAAAAACTCCAGGTGTGGTGTTCAATCTGCGGTCCCTTGGCAGGCCTTTTCAAGAACTACATGATGAAGTATGATATTGCCGTTTAAAAGCTCCTGCATCTGCAGCATCACTTTTTTTTTCCTGTGTGTTCACACTCTCTTTAAAACCCACCAGAACCATGATATGCATGCCTTTGATCAGCTTTATCCCTCACTTTAGTGGTGTTAAAAAAAATACAGCAACAACAATAGGCCAAAATGTCTCTCACTCCCACTGCCTAGCCCACTCTCTTTTTTCATTTATCTATTCTCTTTTATTCTCTTGTCCACATGCAGTGCAGAACAATGCCAGCGCAGGCGGACAGGGTGGAGGCTCCTGACAGGAGGAGGTAACATGATGACACACCAAAGGGCCAGGTGAGTAAAAATCCCCCTCCACAGTGGGACATGTGTCACAGTCCAGCCATATCTCTAACTTTTTTGTGGTCTCTCATCTCTCTTCATAGACTCTCTTCCCCTCCGGTCATAACGATAAAGCTCCCATCTGCTGTGGGGACCCGGGCCTTTCTCTCTCTGAGCAGATCCCTCGCAGCAGTTTGCCTCTTTGTCAGATATGCTGATCGTGTTTCAGTTTTGACACCTCTCTGTTTTACACATGCGACAGGTACCAAAGTTCTTCTGTTCTCCGAAGAAATGTATTGGAAATGTGATAGCAGTCTCTTTCCAAAGCTTTGCCCTTTGCAGCACCATGCCCTCGGTGAAAACAGTATTTTTTAAAAGAGCAGAAAAACAGCTGTAAAGGAATGCATGAGTGTGTTGATCCTCACTTAGAGCGGGATAATTGACCCTTCAGCTGACCTATAACTCAACACAAAAGCCTACAAAGGTGAACTTCAATATCTAGTAGTAGGCTCACATCCATCCATCGCCTGTCTGCCTGTCTATACAGCTATATGTTTATCTATCTGTCACATCCATTCATGAGGCTGTCATCCATCTATAGTGTTCTCAGCTGTTCTAGCATGTCAAAGACATTGCTGGTGATTCTACGCTAAAACTCGCACATGCCAATTGTTAGTAACATGAACCGACTCAGCATCCTAACCTGAAGTGAGATCGCCTGTCACAGGTCAAAAAGACAGCTGTACTTCTTTCGGACGCTGGCTTAAACTGATAAAGTGTCTTGGAATGGGAGTGATGTGCGATATGAAGCAAGATTATCTTGTTACACTCATGATAAAGTTCATGTGTTGTCATGTGTCCCACAAATCAACAGCAAAGAGTGATTGCTAGGAAAAAAATACATGTACACAAATTAAAAAAAAGCATATTTACGATGCTTTAAAATTAGCCCAGTGCTTTCATGAACTTGAGTTTTTAATGTTGACGAGCTTGTTTTCTCTTAAACAAAAGCACGCTCAGAGTCATTCAACATCTGACACTCGAACCTTGACCTGTGAACTCTAGCATATGCCTGCAGCTCTACTGTAGCTATCAGGTAGACTCGAAAGCATCTAATGAAAAGAGCTTCTCTCCTCCCTCAATGACTCACTGCCCTGAATGCTTCTAATCATTCTTGGCCTTGAAGCTAATTACCAAATAAACCTGACCTCCATTTTCTGATAATGATGATGACATGCGTGCTTATCCCAGCATCTTGTTTGTTTATATCAACAGTTCATACTCAGTGGTGTCGTCGGTAATCCCTCACTGATCCACCTTCATGTGAAAGCATATGTTGATTGATATGAAGTTCATTAAAGGGGCTTCCTTTGTTGGGTTAATTAGGTATTAATGGTTTTAGCTTGGAGTTCAACTTCATGTTTTATCTACCTATTTTATAACCATATTATTTGACCTTGGGAAGTAAATTAACACTGCACCACCACTTTCCCATAACCTCTACTCCCTGGTGAACTGATTAGATTATCATCTTATCATATCCAATTATCTCTCTGTAAGCCCCATTCTGTCTGTTATTGTAAGCCACTTGTTACACGCTATTCATGAAACAAAGTTCAAGGTTGCTGCCACATTTAACTCACCTTTCTTTTCCTAACAAGAATAACTAAACAGTGTTCCATGCAGCAGGATGGCTGAGTAACAATGTGTGCTAATACTCATTGTAAAGTGTTAAAGTGGTAATCTTTAACCATATGGGAATATGAAGCAGAGGGAAATTCTACATCCTGTTTAGCATAATCATGAGTCATAGTGTATTGGATAGGGTTGGAAGAATTCACGTCTCATTCGTCCACATGTGTCCTTAATGGATTTGGATAGCTGTAACAGGAGTTTATACATTTAAACATGGGTGGCCCCAGTTAAAATCTGAACTTCTAACCTTTGCAGTGTGAGAGCCTCGTTATATGGAGGTGTGCATTTGTGTGTAGTAGTTGTAGTAGCTCGCAACACTGGATTATACAATATATTACATTTATTAGTAATGTGGGACCAGAGAGGATTTTAGCAGGAGTGTTTCTGCTTATTGCATAATTCTAAAGTTTTAAACTTAGATATGTGTAACACACATGCATATATTTGCACAGTAAGAGGTGTGCAGATGACTTTTACAGCCTTCATTACTCGCATGTGTAGTTCAACTCGTGGGGAAAGTTTGAAGTCAATAACAATTGTGGTGTTTCTGTTTTGTGTTATTTAGGATTGCAAGTCTGCGTTAGCAGAAGAAACAGACAACGCCGGCCACTGCCTTAGTCTCAGGGAAGTCCAGTGATAGAAGGTGATAACACCAGAGACAGGTGGTCTGTTTTAGAGAAAATACTGCATCCTGACAGGAGTGTCACCCTTTAAAACACCACTGACAGGACTAATAAGACAAAAATACTTTGACGTATCTCCAAATGAGGTGACAAGTGTCAGCTCACTGAGTCCAAAAACTCCTTGCATACACTATAATGAGTGTCAAGATAGGCTTGCGCTCCACTCTCAGACAAATATCTCATATGCTAGATGAAGAATGATGTTCAGTTGTGATGATGATGTTATTGCTGTTGTGCCCTACTTTTGGGAGGGCCAACTTAAAAAAAGAAGACTCAATACACCAACAGGACAGGACGAAATCTGTCAAGGAGTTAAAGATGTAGACAGGTTTTCTACAACTGAATCCTTCTACCAAGGTCTAATGCACTATAACAAGTAAAAACATAATCATCATGTTCATGCTAAGAACAGCAGTAAGTAAATAACACAAACAAGATTCCTCTCTAACTCTGACAAATTTCAAGGTGACTGCATGATGTGATTTACATCAAAGTGACCATGTGGTCATGCTGCTGTGATCAACTGTCCAGTCTGCTGAGAGAGACATAATATCCTCAGGGTATTACTGACAGGGAGCATGATATGTGTGTGTCGCTGTGAGTGTGCCCACTTACACACAGGCCCATGTGCATCAGTGTGAATGTGTATGTGTGACACAGTGTATTTATGTAAGCGGCTGACATAAATACATCAAGGGGAACACACAGCTGTCCAGTGCCATGTTTCTCAGGGGTTAGTACCTGAAATGGACTGTGGGACTGTTTCTGTTGGGTCACTTCGTTTAAAGTTTCTTTCTGAGAATTTTGGTTCCCACAGTGAGGATGTGACAAAGCTGTCATCCAGTGCATTCTACGATGAATGTGCCACAGCGGAGGAAATACAGACTTAGCAAGTCCCACCGCTCAGCCACCGGATGGCTGCAGTGAAAGGGACCTGCTCTGATCTCAACACATACCAGGCTGGATTAGAACAGGGAACCAGAGCAGAAACAGGATCTGACCCTCTCTGCTATCACTCTCCAACCCCGCCGCTCCTTCCCAAAGACATCCTCAACACTTCCTTCTCCAATTAGTGTGACCTTGTTTCATAGAGGTAGGGTCTCTCTGGGTCTTGTGAAAGTCAAGACCCAGGTTGTTACACCACACTTTCAGCTAGAGCCGTTAGGCGAGCAGGCACGGAGGTTTGTGATTACAGCTTGGTTCAGATCTGTAAACTGATACAGATGCGTTAAACAAATGGACAACAAGCATCGTAATAATGTTCCTTCCCGGGGGAGCTTTTCATCTCTGCTCAGTGGTTGTGATCAGCACCCTGTTTACTTAGTAATCTAGAAGGCGGAGGCCCCGGCGGACACTCTTTGAATACTAAAAACCGTAAAGCCAGCATAAAGTCTGACACTGTGCCACCTTGGGGAGGAGTACTTGCATCCCACATGTCCCCTCTTCGAAGAGAGGCGCCACTGACAGCTGCGGAAAGTCAGAGGTCAAAGTCATGACAGGTAAATATCAGTGGTCAGACTGTACTGTGGAAGGCGGAGGGGGATGATAGAGGGCTAAAATGAAAGAGCTAACCAGCTTCAGAAGCCCAACTACTTGCCTAGCCTTACTGTCTGAATAAGAGAAGAGTTGTGCGTCAGTTTGGACATATGGCACAGTATATAGCACATAATACACACATGCATTTCCTCCAGAATTCCTCTCCTCAATCCATCATTTGTCATGCAGACAGCTGAACACAGACGCTCCTAAAAGAACCTCATAGTTTGGGTAGAAGCCAAGAAGTGCATCTCAGAGAGATCATCTATGTGTCCCATCTGTGCAGTCTTCACTCTTGGGGGAAAAAATGTAATCAGCAGTCAAAAATTAGCAGTGGTGAAGAGTTGTAAATGCCTGCATTCCAACAGCTTTCACTGCAGTGTGAAGTCGTTGAATTCATTGTTTCCAGTAAAGTCACTGATCCAAAGGAAACAGCTCAGTGGAATCCTACAGTATTTGCTAATGGCGAGTCAATTTACCCATGACCAATAATAAGCTGTTCACATACTATGATAATTACCAACTAGACCTTCATGTGATATTTTATGTTTTTCATAAGATTACAAAGTTGATTAAAAGGATAATGTGCAGCTGGAACGTGCCACAAAGTTTCAGTGTGTACAGTGAAATGGGTCTAAAAGGACAAGAGCTTTAAATGGCTCCACTCCACTCATTCAGTATCTGTGTCTGAGAGATTTAACCTTCCTTACTTCCTCCCTTCTATTTATAACAGTGTCATAGTCCTGCCTGCACTTTGATAGTACCAAGTGATCTCATTTACACACACTCACACACTAGCTCGCACATATTTTTGCACACATAGAATTGATGCACAAACGATGCCGACGAATACTCATAAAATGTTTGAGCAATGACTGATAAGGATGGAAATACTGCTCCGACTGCCACAATGGATGGGCATATGGCAGCTTGCCATATCTGAATTGCAGCATGTCCTAATGGATCAGCTGAAAGCTATGCGACTCCTGACTACCTGCTCTCTGTCTCCCCTTCTCTGTGCCAAGGGTGATCCGGGGGCTCTGTGCCCGTTGACAGCTGAGCTTACTCTAGCAGACGAGTGGAACTTCTGCACACAACTACATGCAGAATACAAAATAAGAGGACAGTAATCTGGTCCACACTGAAGCCAAAAGCACTGAGATATGGAGCCAGTGTGCACAGGTTCAAAAAGAGCAAGGAATGTGATTTTCACATGTAAGATCACCTACATGTGTCTGAGTACACTGAGTCAATACACTATGAACAAAGACTTAAGCAAGACTAAGAAATATTTCAAGTGGGTTGTGGTCTAATACGATACAATTTACAATAACCACAGAGTTCCTTTTAATAGGGACACAACACTGATACAGCCCAATGCAGTGTGATGTCCTTAGAGCTATTACATGTTAGCAATAAAGAAAAAACTGTGCACCGTGCATCTTTAATCTGACCACACAACATCAAACTCATTGGTGTGGTCTCCCTCTTCAACTAAATGAATGCAAAAAATATTATTTTAATTAACCTGAAACATCCATGTGCACTTATTTTCTCACACACGAATCCTTCAAGCCACAAAAATGCTTTCAATGAAAATGTCAGTAGTTTTCTTCTAGTTTGTATAATCAGATCAGTCAGTTAAATGGATTGTTCTGCCTTCATGCGTTATGTACTGTAACTGGTTATGCATCAAAAGAAGACACTAAGTTGGAAACAAACCTACGTGCATGCAACAATGACTCAAGAGATGGAAAACACATAAACATAACCACCAACAGGTTGCTTGTCATTTCATTTGATTAAATACAATTGAACAAATCATAATTAGTCCTAATAATACACCCAAAGAGAAAATGTTCCTTTAAAAAACTGATCAGCCATGTCACATTTGTTTCTGATTGTTTTTTACAGTTCAGTGTTAAACAGAACCAGATGCGGTGATCTGGATTGTTTGTGTGAGTATTGTTCTGTTCATATAAACTCTGTGGGGAGTCATTGTTATTTCCATCCGAGGCCCTGTCAGCGCTCTGTAGAGGCTTGACATCAAAAATTGAGATGCTCGTCCCATCAGTAATGAAAGAAGGCTTTTCTGAGTGAGTGACGAGTCTCTTCTTCACACCCCATGTGGTGGTGACTCGTTCAGCTTACTCATGTTTCCCCCTCCTAACAAATTAATATTTATAATAGTCGCTTATGTATTCACCTCAGGGGATTTGTGACACCCCCAGAGTGTACAACACTCTCACATAAAGGAACCCTCTAAGATGGTTCTATTTTCGGTGACCATTATCTTCACAGCTCTGTCTGTATGAGACAGAGCAGGGTCACAGAGGACTGCTTTGGTGACACGGCAGCAGACATCAATAAACAATATGGCCTCTGTGTGTCCCCTCTCTTAGCAGGCTGTGTCCTACACAAGCCTGAGATGTCAGAAGCTGTGATGTGTAAAAAAAAATACCTTCTGTGTGAAATGTGTCATTAATCAGTTTTATTTTTGATGCCAAAAAGATCATCATAATCCTGCAGTTAGTGAAGAAAAGTAGGATTAGCACATCAGTCTGACTGATCATTTGCTGACTTAAGCAAATTTACAGTGTTTTTAATCTAATTATTGCTTTTACTTTTGATGTGTAAAATAGCTTTTAAGGGTGTGTGTAAAAGAAAATGGAAACTTCCCAGCTTCTTGAAGGCAAGAGTAACAAATGTCATTTGATTAGCAATCAAACATTTTTGGTTATCCAATAAAAAAAAAACAGCAAACATTCACATGTATAACCACAAGGCGTGAAGCTAGAAACAGGTGCATATTTTTGCATTTGCACAAATTGTGGGTATCATTCTGGCACCAACTGGGTACCAGCATCTGCCAATTTATAACCATGAACACTTTGCTGACATGTCCCTTGAGTGAGTTATTAAATATTCAAACAAAGGCACGATCAAAACATAAAATACAAAAAAATGGAATAAAAACTGAGTGTGATTCTGGCATTAAATACTCCTTCAAGATATTTGATCACATAACTTTAAGTAAATTCATCTCCAGACTTTGTTTTTTGTCTGCTCGTGATGAACTTTAAATAACCCTGAATCATCACACAAGTTTCTGACAGTTCTGTCTCTATGTTCAGATGACTCAGTCTTTTTTATGATACAGTCCATATTACATTCATGCATTTAAGTTTGTTTATATAAGATTTTCTTTCATTCACTCTCTTCACCTGCTTGTTCCTGTTTGGCTAAATGGAGCCTTTGAGGCTGTATACTGGCAAGGAAACACACTGCAGTATTCAATAAAACTATTCAGTTTTCATTTCACTGTATAACTGTGTTGAGTGATTGTTACATAGTGATTAGTACATAGAGATAAAAAGGTAGCTTCAGTCATTCAGTATATTGTCCTTGAATGCATGACATGTGCATTAAAGCAATTCTGTAGAAAGACATTAAAATGACACACAAGAAAAGGAAGCCTGACAGCTGGGCAGCGTGATGAGTGTCACTAGTGACACAAGCTGATTCAGAACAGAGTCAGTCATTAAAACAACCGAGATGAGGTGTAGGCCTGATCCCAGATACCACTGCAATCAAAAAGAAACAACCCCACTGCAAATTCATAAGGGTCCTCACTGGACAAATGGACCATTAGTAGCTGTCATTTAACACAATGAAACCCTGCGAGAACATGACAGAGAAGAATCCATACAATGAAGACTTGGCTCAGTACCATTCAGATACTTCAGGAAAGGGAAGGGCATGCAGAAAGAAAACATGTATTAACAAGAAGTTTTCCCATCATGAGCAAACAAAAATGAGCCTTAATACCAATGAGTAACAGATAAGTCAGTGAGGATTTAAAATGTCAGTGCATGGATTTCCATCCTCTTTGTTTAACAGCCATCTTTAGCAGCATTTCGTGTGTTAAATTAAAACCAGAATGCTCCTTGGAAAGTCTTTAGTTGTATTTGGAACAGCTCTCTTCTGGCATATGAACACACCATCACTTAAAGGACTTTGGTAAACTTGTGGAATTCAGTTTTGCGGGAGATGAAAGGCGGGTGAAGCTTGTAAATCATGAGGGGGAGATGGAGAGGCTTTCTCAGGTGCCACATCTTAGGTGGTGCAGAATCCTTCTTTTGTGGTGTGTGCGGTGTTGCCCCGGGCTCAAATAGACAAGAAACCGCTTATTGAATGACCAGATGCCCCGAGGTGTATGAATTACATTTCTGCGTAATGAGTTGGGAGTGGAATAAATTGCAAATGCACGCGTAGTCTAACACAAGTCAGAAACCGCTCGCTAAAAGCTCATATTTACAAATACGTTCTAGTAAATAGCAAGTGAAGGGGGACTATGTGAGATGTGTATAGCCATGAGACGGAACTTGACACCGAGGCGCACAGAGCGCCGAGATCAGGTTAGAAACATGCATCGCAACAGAACATCTCCAAATCGCATTCCGCATACTGAAATCTAATCCGAGGACATCAGGATGTGTGACATAATCCCCAAGACATCTGAAAACTGCGCTCCTCCAAACGGGGCTCCAGGGGTGGTTTGGAGAGATATGTGGACCTCTGTTACTCACTGTTTGCTCTTGCATGGATCTATAAAAGAGGGGCGGACACCAACTGCCCCCAAACGTCAGAGCGCACTTAACTATAAATCTCTCCAAACTGCCCTCTGCGCCCTGTGCGGTGTTATGCGCAGACATCTGTCCTGCTTCAGCACAATATGAGGACAGCGATTGTGGAAACCTCTCGAGCTGCATAGACTCCATCTACCCTGGAGAAAAAATGGAGAATAATTACACTCACGCGTGCTGTTTACTACGAGATTAGTTAAAACATGTTGGCGATTCTGAACTTATAACGCATTTCTGGATACAAGAACGCTTTGGTCATTTTGTCAAGAGGCAGACGACACGTCCGTGCACTCTGGCAAACAGATATTGTACACCTTTTTGCGCCTTGCTTATGTGCCGGAGACGCTGATGTCTTCATTGGACTCCTTTCAGTGGGAGATGGTAGATCTCTCTCGAATTACCAACGTGGAAACGTAGCATCCAATTAATCAGCGACTGCAACTGCACCCATAACGCGCAGTGGCACTTGGTCCGCTCTCCTACCTTTGGACTCTTTTTAAGTGTGGAAAAGACGCACGGTTTGGTTGCAGTCGATCGGAATATGAAAAACACACCAGGTGCAGCAGCACTTCGTTTTTTTTCTCCCTATTTGGACATAAAGTGAATTTGAACTCGGTTTAAGGATTTTTCTTGTTGGGATTGTTGATTCATGCAGCTGAATCAGCTGGGATCACTAAATGAGTGGCGTTTTCTCTTTGGATTTTACCACCAGCAGCCAAACGAATTTCAGGTCTGCATGGGCCATATTTAAGGTAAAGTGAATCATTTTGATGATTTCCCTGTGTAATATAACATGGCATGTTATTGTCTTGGCGGAGGGACACTCGAGCTTAACTTGACATAATAAACAAACAAAAGAATGAAACTTTCATGGCATATTTAAGGTCAGTATTTACCCACGCATAGCTGTTTAGGGTTACTGCAGACTCAACATGCCATCAGACAAGAGTCACATAAGCTTCGGTGATCGCCATCTGGCCAACTCACACCACTATTTAGGCTATCGTTGCCAAAAGGCTCTAGTGCGTGCTTTAACTGACACATTTTTGTGCGAGGCGCACCCTCCGCGCCTCATTACAAGAGCTTGATATTACAGGAACTTGAATACATCTTGTATTTTGTAAGAACAGATGAGAATACATATTTACAAGACAAATTGCTCCTTTTACGCACGAACTTGCCATCTGTTCCATTCTTCTTTTAAGTCTTTATTTCTATATTTCTATATCATCTATAATATGTTTGCTCATTATTAAGTCTAATATTCGCATTTTTTTTTAAATTTTCTGTTCTTAGAATTAAAATAGGCTATTGTGATTCATGTTTACAGTGCACACGCGACAAAGTGAGCTTCAAAGCCTCTTGACATGATGACACAGTTATTAATACAGAATGAGTCAGGAATGGTCTGGCCACAACACTGTTTCAAACACTTTGCTGACTTCATTATAAACAAGCCATGTTTTGTGTGTGTGTGTGTGTGTGTGTGTGTGTGTGTGTGTTTCCTGATTTCAAATAAAATGTCCTATTTTTTTTTTATTTTTGAACAGCTTTCTTCATAGGAAGTCTAAGATGAAGTTATGGGATGTTTTGGCCACGTGTTTGTTGCTCCTGACTTCTGTCGCTACAAGGCCTCTCTACCAAAACACTCAGCCAGCCAAGAGGACTTATTTCCCCAGAAGCTACAGTGATTATCTGCCCCGGTCTGTGGAGGACGAAGAACCATCGTTCCAACGTGAAGACCACAACCTACAGGAGATCTCAATGGAGGATCAGTGTAAGGAGCAGAATCCTTTTTTGTGATGTGCTGTCAGTGTGAGCGTCTCTTGAATAATTGATAAAAGGCCCATATGTGGGTCACATTATAGTAGAAAGCTAATGTGACACGGTTGGTGTGATGGAAGTATTTTTGCTCTTTCTTGACTAATTCCACGAAACAAACAGTGTGATAAACTGTTAGGAGCTCACTGCTGAGTCTTGCATTGATAGGTCTGTAGACAGGCAGGTTATCAGATGGCACATCTTGATTTGTGCTTTATTGCAGCTTTGTGTTACATCATCCTGATGTCAAAACAAACCAGCAGCATGACTAAGAGCACAAACAGCTCTAATCCTAAACAGAGGTCAGTCTTTACATTTCCCTTTTCTCCCTTTTGTTTATGTTCACCTCTGCCTCTCTGCAATTCTGCAAGAGCCGTGACCTTTACCCGTCTGCCAGAACTCAGACACGGCATGCTTTAGACAAAGCACTGTGAACCAGGTCATAGGAATTTTCATGGGAGATGCTGGTCACCACCGGAAAGTTTGAAGCACTGACTGAGAGTTCTGTGTTTATGTTCATTTTAACAGCGACAGTGGGCAGGAATTTATTTTGTTTGGATCAATGTGACACTGTATCATCTTCACACGGGTAAACCAAAGCCAAGAACTAGATAAGGAATGGAACATTTGGACAAGTGTTTGTACCACAACCTCATATTCTGTTTGGGCCGCGGTGACATCACTGATCTGCAGCGTAACCTAAGACCATTAACTATGCACCAACGGTGTAAACAACACTGTAACTACAATAAGGGGAAGGTCTTTTGGTTGGTGCGTCAAAAAAGGGGGGCATCTCTTCAACTTTGAAGACATAAGGATAAAGCCTTACAAAGGGATGTTTCAGTGTTCAAGCAAAAACACTTTGTTGAAATGATTGACTGCAAGCTGATGGCACAGTCTGCACCACGAATCGCTCCATTTCTTGTCAGCAGTCTTGTCTGGCAGCTGGTGTACTGTAGCCACCCTGGTTGTCCACTGACACATAATAGGAGGTCTAAATCAAAGGGTAGGTGTGTCTAAACAGATTGGCCCAAGCTCATCTGATACGCGAACGGCAGCTCAATCAGCTGTAGAGTGCAGGTGGATCAAATGACCTGTGCAATGCCAGATGAACAGGTAAGAGAGGGGGTGACAGTGCAGTGTGAATGCTGTGTTAACAACACATCACTCTCTGCCACCCTGATTTCTTGTCACACCATGCCCACACAGGCAGTTGGAATTTAACTGACAGACTCAAGAAAAAGTTTTTATGATCTTTATATATAGGTCATTGTTGCCAGAGCTGCAGACAACCATGTAGGAAGAGACATTACTCCTTAATAGAATCAACATGTACACAGTCACTGCTCACAGCAGATGGTGGAGAGATGTGCTGCTGCATGTTTTGAGTTTTGTTTGTCCAAATGACTCAAACCATGTGATTTCCTTTTCTTTTGAAGACTATGCAATCTAAAATTCCATCCATCAAACATTCAAATGTATCTTTCTAAGTGGTTTAGTTAGTTTGTTTCCATACAGCTCCTGTATGAAAGCCTGCTGGGATTAGCTGGATAGTTAACCTTTAACTAAATTATATGATAGGAACCGGATTAACGCAGCATACTAGTTGTTATTTACATAAGAACGGTCTGAAAACCTTCAGCCACCAACTCATCCAACAACAGCCATCTTGGAGGGAGCTAAAGCAGCACCTGCACTTCCATATGAACAGCTTTGTACTGCTTTTTGCGTTCTTTTAGTCCTCTTTTAGTGTTCGGCAAAGTTAGGTTAATATAGTATGCTTAAGCTCTAGTTTTATTAGAATACACTTAACACTTTTCTATAGCTGTTTATTAAGAAGGTTGCATCTAGAAGCTCCTTAACTTTGCTTACAGCTGAAGGCCATGTGAATAGTTTCTATGCTGAAAAATCCTGGAAGCTGCTGTGTCTGGCAGAGAAACAGTTTGGCACAAAAAGCCTGTAAAATTGTCATGCTTATTTTTTTGTAGGTTAAACAAGCCAAAGTGTTCACATGAACTTTTGTTGCAATGTTTTTACACCTGTCAGCTATGCTTGATTTGTCTATTTCCCACAAAGATATTTAAAATTTGATCTTATCTGCTCGTGCAGCCTTGCAAAACTGTGAATCATTAATTATTTTTTTCCTTCCGTTCTTTCCAGATGACACTGCAGCTCCCTATCCAGATCAGTTTGATGATGTAATGGATTTTATTGAGGCTACCATTGGCAGACTCCGGAGATCATCAGAAATCAGTGGGAACTCCAGGGGACGAAGGACAGAAAGACAGAGGGGAGCAGCAAACACGGGAGGCACAAGAGGCGAGCGGAGGGGGCATGGTGAAAGGAGGAAGGGTCGGGGTCGAGGTGGAAGTCGTGGGGGTAAAGGAGGACGAGGGGAGAAGGGGAGGGAGAGGACATGGGTGCAGAGTCGAGGCTGTTTGCTAAAAGAGGTCCATCTCAATGTGACGGATTTGGGGCTAGGCTACCAGACTAAAGAGGAGCTGATCTTCCGGTACTGTAGCGGCCCCTGCTTTGAGGCGGAGACCAACTACGATAAGATCCTGAACAACCTCACTCATAACAAAAAGCTGGACAAGGACACACCCTCTCGCACTTGCTGTCGACCCATAGCATTTGACGATGATTTATCTTTTTTGGATGACAACGTGGTGTATCACACACTGAAGAAGCATTCAGCTAGGGAGTGTGGCTGTGTTTGAGGAGGACATGAGCAGCACCAGTGGACTAAGGATCACCTTTACAAGGTGTTGTAAGTGTTGCATAGGGATGGATTACTGTTGGACACATGTATACAGGAGTGAGCCTATCACCTCTTATTTCTATCTGTAGTCATCAAGTGAGGTGAGTATACGGAGACCACCTGAGACACTGGAACAGAAATTCAAAAGCAAACTGAACATTCAACGGTCACAGACCTCCAGATCCTGTGACAAGAATCCATTGGTCAGACATGCAAAAATGTATCAGGTATGAACCAATCTGCAGAAGATTAAATGCTGTTACACTTCTAGATTTGCTAACTGTGCTGTCTAAACAAGTGAGAGTGGAAAAAAAAACTCAGTTTTTATATCACTGGTTCTTTAAGACGATGAATCCAGTAATTTGAGGAGATTACTCAGCTACAGTCTAAATCACTTCCACTGCTGCAGTCTGGATGTTGACATTTACATTCAGAGCCAAGGAACCACATAAGAATCCAGCAAAGACTTTTTGGTGCAACACATCAACATAAAATCCAATCATATATATAAATGTATACATATAAATATATACATGCATATATACGTGTGTGTAAGAGGTATATTTATTAAGATGGAATTAACTTATTGCTATTTATTTCAATCCATTTTATGAAAGAAAATTACATTTTTTCTTATTTATTTAAAAATTTTGTTTGTCCTGGATGGTGCCAAAATGGAGCATTTTTTTCATGCATAATCGTACTCAAAGTGACTCAGAACTGCTAAACACTCCCTCACATCCTAAAAATGCTTTCTCATGTCACTTGGATTCCAGGGTTTTTCATTTCATACGTCAAAAAAAAAAAAAAAAAAAAAAAAC
>JAVQJX010062772.1:0-21192 GCA_036025115.1 Ambassis agassizii
TTCCAACCTCTTATAAACAAAACCAGCTCATTATTTAAATCCATAGGAAATGAACCAACTTGGCAATTTAACTTAAAAGAAAAGGAGGGGGGGAGGGAGAGAAGCATATTTTTAGGAGATTATAGATTTAATAATTCTGCGGACCTTGCTAATCCATTCTAATGTGCAGTCAAATCTTGGTTTAATTAAGTCTGCCTGGATCCAAATTTTAATATGCAATTAAATATATATGCATTAAAAGCATGAAGGATGTCAGAATTAGCACAGTGACAAAAAGCATTATCATCCCCTCATTTGAATGAGGCTGTGTGCTGTTTTTATCGTCAATAATGCTCTTCATTCTGTGCCCATTCCTTTTCCCTCCAATAATCCACATAAAACACAAATTCAGTCTTGCTTCACATATCCACACTTACCAAGACCTTGTAT
Source organism: Ambassis agassizii (assembly GCA_036025115.1). Classification (NCBI taxonomy): domain Eukaryota; kingdom Metazoa; phylum Chordata; class Actinopteri; family Ambassidae; genus Ambassis; species Ambassis agassizii. Next base: position 430 of record JAVQJX010062772.1, read on the forward strand.
GGGTATTCTCTGCTGATAGTGAAAGTGGCACCATACATGGAAATTGTGACAGTCCTTGTGTAGGACACGGCCTTACTTCCCCGGTGGTCATTCTGCACAGTCACCTTGAATGGCTGAAGCCCAGGCTGCTGAGAGCACAAGCCCACCAGCTGATAGACACATGTACCTTGGAAGTCAAACCTGCGGCCATCAAAAGTGCGGTAGTGTGGGTCACCAGAAGCTGTACACGTGGCGTGACTGATGGGTCTGCAAGTACGCTCTCCATCCACCACCGTACATGTCTCTTTGGCAGAACAGGAAGCCTCACGGCAAGTCACCATGCCCAAGGTTGTGTCACACTCACAAAGGCGACCGCAAGCCTCATCAGCCCAGAACTTCTGGCCTTGCTTGTAGTAGCGGCCCTGATAAGAGCAGCCACAAGTTTTAGCAGGCACGCAGACACCAGCACTGAGGACATAACCTGTATCGCACACACAAGTCTCCACACAGGCACCAGTGCAAGTTTCCTTTTCTTCAGGGAAGGGGCAGGATGGCTGGCATGGGCTGGCACAGTCTTCATAGTGGCTATGGCGCTGACAGTTCATTGCTGGAAAAACATTACTTTACTTTAGAGAGACATCAACTAAAACAGAAAAAAATACATTTAAATCTTTAACAAAATCATTTCTCAAATACTCACGGCAGCCAAACGTTTTCCTCCAGTCTTTGATTATTATTCCTTCCTCACGGCACTGCTTGTTGTAGGAGGCCAGTGCCTGGCAGAGCATTTTTTTGTCACCCTTATTATAACACATATCATACACACAGTTGTTCATGAAGGTCTCTGGGTCCAATTTTCCATGACATTTCTGGAACACACTGTTGGTCTTGGCAGTCAGGCTTCCGCAGAATGCCTGTGTCTCATAGAGCTTAACATCATTATTATCACAGGTAGGACAGTCTTTGACACATGTGTCCCAGCAAGGATGATCCTTGTCCTGATCAGGCGTCTGCCAACTCTTTCCCCACTCTATCACAGAGGAGACAGCTTTGCCAGCGGGGTTCTGGAGTTCATCACGGTTATTACCGTTGAAGTTGCCACACAGGCCGCAGACGCTGCCGTAATAACTGCTGGGGAGCTTAATGACAAGTTCCCAGTTCCAGTCATAGGAGACGACCAGGCCGAAATTTGTCTGCACCACTGCGGTGTGCCCACGCTGAATTACTGACACTACATCCTCACCCTCACCAAAGTATACAGGGAGATTCAGGAACTCCTCATTCACCTGAAGAAGACACACCAGAGCAGTATACATAAATACTATACACAGTGAAACACAACACACCACTGATACAAGACAATAAGAACTTACCGTGACCTGACCAACTTGACTCTTTTTGATCGTGATGGTGTACCCATACACAGACACTTCTACGTCTCTGACAAAGGACACTGCTGGGTTTCCACGGTTATCATTCCTCTCAGTGACAGAGAATGGGACAAGACCATCCAGGTCACCACAGGTCTTTGAGATGACATAGTTGCAGGTGCCTTGGAAGTTAAAGTTGTAGCCATCGAATGTGTGGTAGTGGGGGTCACCCCAGGCCCAGCAGGTACCTGTGTACTTAGGGATGCACACAGCTTCACCCTTCTCAACACGGCATGTCTCCTGGACCCGGCAGTTGGCATCTTTGCATGGGTCTACATGCAATAAAAGGAATACATCACAGTTTTTAGTTTTACCTGAAGACAGAGCAGAAACATATTTACTGTATTTGTGTCTTGCCTGTGTTGTAACATGCCCTGATTCCCTTCTTGACAAGGCATTTGGTGCCATGAGGACAGGAGTGCTTTTCACAGACAAGGCCTGATGCTGGATTACAGGTGCACTTTGTGTTGCAGTCGTCCTCATACACAACATCACCAGGCTGGAGGCACATAACAAATTCATTATGGAGAAGTGCTACACAGTAGAGTTATGTTAAAAATGTTTCACATTACTTCATGCTTATTCCACCATGGAGACGCAGAAATTTAGACAATCTGCTAATAAATTCCCAAGAGAAATCGTCAGCATATCTAAAATCAAAGTGGCTAAAGTCCACCACTGTGGCAGACAACGTTCCCACAATGTCAGCAAGAATGTTGCCATTAAAATATTAAAAAGTTGACACACATTTGCACAATTGTACCTTGTAAGTTTTCCCATTGTCATAGCAGCCACACTCAGCCTCTCTGACACATGACTGTCCATTGAATAAGAAGCCAGTGTCACATTCACAGCCCTCTGTACAGCTGGTGGAGCACTGTACAATCTCTGTCAGGCCAGCGCAGGAGGCAGAGCAGGCCTCTGCACACACATCATAGTGACTGTTGGCAGGACATTTCATGGCTAAATTAAAGAAAAAGAGAAATATATTAATGAAATACAAACAGATAACAAGAGGATAATAAAAGGAGGATTTTAATGTCACTTACGACAGAAAGAAGGAGTTCTCCAGTTATTGATGTCCACTCCAGCCATATGACAGTTAAAAGCATAAGCTGCTACACTGTCACACAGCACCTTTCCTTCACCATTAGAAACACACAGGTCAAACACGCAGTCATTAAAATATGGCTGTGGATCCAGTTTTTTATGGCAGGTCGCAAAAGGACCTTTGGGTGCTGTAAGAATGCCGCAGTAAGCGGGCTTTGAAAACACAGCCATGTGAGCTGGGTCACATTTAGGACAGTTATTGCCTTCACAGCCGTTTTCACACACAACATTAGGAATGGTGACCTTCCAGGATGTGCCAAACATGTTGATGTTGTTGGTAACCTGTCCATTGGGCTGCCTGAAGTCGTCTTTTTTGTCCCCGTTGAAATTTCCACACAGGCCACACACCTTACTACGATAGTTACCAGGCACTGTGACTGTCACACGATAGACCAGGTCATAGGTGACAAGAAGATCGAAGTTTGTGGCAATAACATACTGCATGCCTTCTTGATACACCAGTACTTCTCCATTGTTAAGATTCACAGGAAGATTGTTAAAGACTCCATTTACCTAGAAGAAAATGACAATTACATAAATCTGTCTACTACAGGTAAGTCACCAGATATGGAGAAAAAAAAAATTGGATCCAATTTTGCTCACCAGAACTCCAAACATGTTGTTCCTCATAATGAGAGTGAAGCCATAGACTTCCACAGCGACCAACTTGGTGACAGACACCACGTTCCTACCCTTCATGTTATCCCACTTCACATTTTGCACCTGAACAGAAAAGGGCACCAGATGGGTGCCTTCCAGCCCACAGCTCTTAGAAAGTGTGTAGGTGCAAGTGCCCTGAAAATCAAATGTTTGCCCATCAAAGGAACGGTAATGGGGGTCACCAGCAGCCTGGCACACACCCTTGCCAACAGGGTGACATTTTTGGATGCCATTTTCAATTTTACATTGCTCGTTAGGGCCACATGAAAACTTCTTGCACTCAACCTGTGTGGGGAAAAAATAAAACATTTTTAACTATTTAATTATCATTCTGCAAGTTCACATTGTTCAAATTATTTTAATTGTTCACTTGAGTACCTCTCCATCCTGTGTACACTTGCACTCCTCCTGACACTGACCGTTGGGGTAAAACACTTGGCCAATATGGTAGTAGCGATCGTTGTAGATGCAACCGCATTGTGAAAAAGGCACACAGATGTCTCCACTGAGGATGTACCCTTCATCACAGGAACAGCCCTCCTCACAAAAAGCATGGCAGCCTTCAGGAGGTGACAGACTTTGGCAAGTTGCTGGACAGCCAGTTGCACAAATTTCATAGTGGCTGTGGATAGGACATTTCACCGCTGTGGACATAGGGTTTTTAGTTTTAAGTGTAAAGGTAGATAGTCATTACAAAGCTTTTCCCTTTATAATTATCAAATAATGCAAATTATGAATTGAATTTTCTTCTCACCACAGAACTGACTAGTTCTCCAGCTGTACACTTTGGCCCCCACAGCCTGACAGGCAGATGTATATGATGCAATAGCCTGACATAGCACATCCTTCCTGCCCTCATACAAGCACACGTCATAAACACAGTCTTCAAAATGGCTTGCTGGATCCACCTTGGCGTGGCAGTCACGGAATGGCCCTTTGGGATCTCTTATCATACCGCAAAAATCTCCTTTCTCATATTGAACCTTCTGAGTGATGTCACATTCAGGACACTTCCCATCACAGCCTTCGACACAGCCTGGGATCTCGGCCATCCGCCAGCTGGCTCCAAAATCTGCTGCTGAGACGGGATTGTTGCCATTCTTTGGTATCAGGTCATCCTGGGGTTTGCCATTGTAGTTACCACAGAGGCCACAAACATTGTTCATGTAGTTGCTTGGCAGTGTCACAAACACAGAACTTTCCCAGTTGAAGGTGACTTTGAGACCAAAATCTGTGACAACAACAGCATACCAGCCACTTTTATACACAGATACTTTTCCTCCATCCAGTTTGACGGGCAGGTTGACCAGCTCATTATTGATCTGTGAGCAGAAAACACTGGTATTTATATGCTACAACAAAATATTTAATACAACTTGCAGAACAAGAGAAGAATTCACAACACTGCTTACCATAATCAGGCCTTTGTGTGTCTTGGTTATGACAATGCTCATAGAGTATACCTTAATCTCTACCAGCTTGGTGTAGGCAACCACTTTGCTACCACGGTGGTCATTTTGTACAAGGACTTCAAAAGGAACCAACTCTGGGTCCTTGGAACAGAGTGCAACAAGTTGGTACACACACGTGCCCTGGAAGTCAAACTTCTTCCTGTCAAATGTCATGTAATGGGGGTCACCTGTGGCTTGGCAGGTACTGTAGGACACTGCTTGACACTTTCTTATGCCATCAACCACCTTGCACTGACCCCCTGCTGTACAGCCTTTATTCTGGCACTCAACACGCCTGCTTCCTGCATCACATTTACACCATTTCTGGCAACGGTCATCGGCCCAGAAAGCCTCACCAGGAGGAATGTATCGACCCTCATATGTACAGCCACACTTAGCAGCAGGCACACACTGATCTCCGCTTAAAACAAAGCCATTATTACAGGAGCAGGTCTCCACACAGGGGCGTTTGCATTTTGAGGGAGCATTAGGGTCTGAACAGGTGGCAGGACAGGCGTTGCCGCAGAGCTCATAATGGCTGTTGGCTGGACAATTGGCAGCTTTAGGGAGAAAAAGTAGAGGAGAGTATGATGAAAAGCTTGTAGATGAAAAATCTTAAGTTATTCACTCATTTTGTTAATATTATACTCACGGCATCGTGCTATCTTCCGCCAATCCGCAACCTGGATCCCAGCAGCCTGGCAGGTTTCAGTGTAAGATTCCAGAGCCCTACACAGGAAGTGTCGAAGACCACCACCCATGCATACATCATATTTACAATTCTCCAGGTATGCTTGTGGGTCAATGACGCCATGACATTTGCTGAATGGCCCATTTATTACAAGTGTAATGAGCCCACAAAACATTTCACCCTCCCACTTCTTCATCAGACTGTGCTCACATGTCTCACACCCGCCCACACAGTCATCTCTGCACAGAGCATTTGTCACAAGCCCGGGCACCTTCCAGCTGCTCCCGAAGGCCACCGCCCCATTTGCCTGAGTGCCTGATGGTGTGGTGAAATCATCACCGGGATTGTCATTGAAGTTCCCACAGAGACCACATGTCTCACCAGCATACTTGCCGCAAAGTCTGACTTCAAGTTTGTGCTCCCAGTCATACTGAACAACCAGGCCAAAATCAGTCTCAATGACCACAGAGCGGCCGCTCTGAAACATCGTCACTTTGTTGTCTTTCCAAGTTGCAGGCAAATGCCACAGACTATTGTCAACCTGCAGAAATAAAAACAGAACTATGAATAAATAATGTAAGCCTCAAACTGAAGTACAATTATGAAAGCCTTACCCTGACACGACCCGTCTCAGACCGAACTGCTATGATGGTGACGTCGTAGACCTTCACTATAACCAGCCCAACATATGACACCCTGAGGCTTCCTCTGTTCTCATTCTGTGCGAGAACCTCAAAGGCTGGATGATTGTTGTCCTTTCCACAGTATTTAGCAATGACGTATGTGCAGGTACCCATGAAGTCAAATGTTCGGCCATCAAATGTACGATAGTGAGGGTCTCCCATAGCCCAGCAGATACCAGGCTTGTGTTTTACTGGCTTGGGAACGCAGGTTGGAGACCCACCCTTCATTTCACACACCTCATTGTCACTGCAGGTGATACTACTGCAGGACACAGACCCACTTCCTGCAAAACAATATACAACAAATGCCCATGAGTGCAGTAAACTTGCAAAAAGTGAAATATTGTGGTAAACGTGGGCAATTAATATGAAGCTTACCTGGCTGTAAACATTGTCCTACAGCACCATAACCATTCATTTGACTGATTCCAATGCTGTACAGAGCAAAGCTGGAACCAGAGCTTGACACAGTGTGTCTGTTGTCACCAGGGGTTTTTTGGAAAGACATCACTGCCCAAGAGAAATCTGTCCCTGCAATCTTTTTCCATTCAGTGTTGGGGGGCAGGTTTGTGCCATCCAAACGCAGCTCTTTACCTGCACTGGTCTGTGCCACAATCAAGGCTTTGTTTTCAAAACCGTCCAGAGCTTCAAATGAGTAGGAAGAGCAGAAGCGATCTGTAGGTACTATATTGATCAAAAATGGGTCGTAGTATTGGAACCAGCCATGGGTAACTCCATTGAAGAGCAAGAGGACCTGGATGCCATGATCAGCCTGGATGGACAGAGTTTCAGGATTGTGGATTTCGAGTTCAATCATCTGTCCCCTGGTCAAAGACAAATCCTGTTTACGGTTGCCATTGAAGACTGTGACTTGAGTTGTCTGGGAGGCTTGGAGATAAATGCTATCAAATTTATCCTGGAAGGTCAGCGGAGGCACAACAAAGCTGGACCCCCAGCTGTTTACTGGCAGGAGCTGCTCATAAACATGGTTGCATTTTGAGAATCTCCAGGTACAACTGTGACCAGTAACAACAGCAACAGGACGCTGGGAGGAAACTCTGGTGCCAGAAAGGTCATATGTGCTTTGGAGCTGGACACTCTCATATGGTTTGAGATCTATCACTATATGGCTGCCTTCTGTATAGACACGATCCTGAAACTTGATCAACCCTTGTAAGCTAATTTCCACCTTGTTGCTTTCTTTTCCATTTGTTATAGAGAACTCTTTGTAGGTGCCATAAGGTGTTCCAGGCGGTGTGAAGATAAAGTACTCTGTGCCCCATTCAGTGATCGGATAAACCACAGATGTGTCTGCTGTGTACAGCTTGTAATTGAAAGAGGTCACAGTCACATCAGCTGAGGCGTCAATGCGCACTGTATTGGGACACGTCCTGGTGCCGTACATCTCAACATGATTGGGAAGGGTGATGGTGACCCCCTCTCCTGCATTTAGAGTTTTTTCTTGCTTGAAGTTCAAAGGGGGCACATGCACTGTCACTTTAGTATTGGCCTGAACAGCAGTGATGTAGAGCTCAAAGCGAGGAGTTTCATAGTTTGGAGCATAATTCTGCATGAATGAGAGGGCAAACTCTCTCCCTGCCCATCCTGCATTAGAAGGGCCTGGCAAAAAGAAAAAGAAAAAAAAGTCAAATAAAGCATTAGGAAATTGACTAGACTTTTTGGGCCATGGCAACTCACAGATTCCCAAAAGGGAAATGGTTTGAAACTTCTCTATCAAATACATAGCATGACAACAAACAAAAATAAAAGATTTGGATGAATGCTGGTCGGTAGTAGTGGATTGCTTTTTTCTAGATAACCATTGTGGGATTCAGACAGAGGAATCGTCACTTGACTGCTCCTCAGCAGCACTCAATAACTCACTTGCACAGACAACATAATTGCATAATGGAAATATTATCAATATCTGCGCTTTTGCTGTGAAAAGACCAATTTATGAGCTCAGTCAAGGCCTGGGGGATTTAGATTACACTCCTGTTTCACCCATTCACTTTTAATAGGTCCAACTCAATAACAGCTGAAGGTAAATGCTATCCCCGACAAAAGCACATTTCAATTTAGATGACTATCCTTTATGTGCTGCACTTGCAAATTTTTTTTTTACCCGTTTAACATTCTGCCACATTCACATAGGCGCCTGCATACAGCCACAATGATGCTCTCAATGGAAGGCAGTGACAAATAAAACTGAACATCTTGGTAGGGAAGTCTCAGGTTGTCTGATTTAACAATTGTTAATGGGTCGAAATGTTGAAAAATAAAAAGAGGGAGAGAGAGAGAGAGAGACAAAAAGAGACTATATTTACTTACAGCTGAGTATAGACCCCAAAATGCATAGCAGCAACACAGTCCCCATGGCTGAAAGAGATTGTTTTAATATTTAGGTTAAATTATTCCTTGAATATAAATAGTTTAATTCAACCACATCAAGCTAAATATTGCTTACCTGCTACAAGGCATTCATGTGATTATTTTTTTAATGTTCCATCTATTTATACATGTTGACTGGGGAAAAAAAACACCAACCAATGAAAAATCCCTGCAGGTATGACATGTGCATAACAATACCCTTCCTCTAAAACAAATTAAGGCAGAACTTGGCATTGACTTGTAGGTCCTGCTGCATATTGACATAGGAACGAGGTCCTATACAAACTATTGTACATGTCTGGGAGTAGTTAGTCACGTTTCACTGAAATACACCCCGTGACACCCTGTGCATCCTGTCAGTCACGCAGAGATGACCCCCCCGCCCTCCACTTTGGGTGATGTTGCTATTGATTAGTGGGTTTATGGATACGTTTCTACAACTTTATCACTTTTTTAAATAAAGAAAAGTCGTGCTCAACCCCAAGCAGGTGTACGTTGATGTGGCTGGATCTGTGCACATTTAACTGCTCTGTATATTCTGGTGTAACCAAATAATATTATCCATTTTATAGTGGGCAAGGCAAGAATGTGATAAGATGAAAATCACAACTTATCCTCGAAGTAACTCAACAGTAAACTGGGTACACCTCGAACAGTCAAGTTTGATAAGGATGGATTTTGAATATCCAAGTACTGACTACCTCACATTGTGGTTTTAGAGTTTCCGCAGTCTGAAACTGATGAACAGACTGGTGTTTTGTGTAACAGACCGTTGCTATGGTTGCAATTGTAGTCACTATGTAGGTCACTAAATGACCAGTTCTCACTGCACATTTTTTGAAGTATGGCAGGTACTGGAAACCAATGGTAATGCACCAACAATGCCATCAGCAAGAAGCACTTTATTTTTTCTTTTTCAGCAAAATGCATCAGGCCTTTTTTCTTTGTGACTTTTGAAGTTTGCAACTGGCAGCATATTTGTTGTATGGCTAAAGAAAACATTTTTGATTCAATGTGTGCATTTCACAAAGTTGATTCTCAGCCAACACTTTTTTTTGTTGATGAAAAGGGTGATAATGTCTGTAATCACATATTTAGTGATAGCTTGTGATCCAACAAATTTGTGTAGAAATCTAATTTCTGTTCATATTTACACTATTTTTTTAAAAATCTGTGAAGCTTGCAAACTGGGCAGGTGACTATGGATCATATCCATCAAACATTAAACTAACAGTTCTGCCGTATGGCAGTAGTTTGGCTGAACGGGTGGTTTCTGTTGATTTTGTGACTCTCAAAGAACAACAGTGGGCAGTGGAGGGTGTAGTAAGTCATAATGGGTAAATAGAACGCTGCCCATAAAAGTTTGCATTAGATTTTTTAAAAGAAAATTATCAAAAGCACAAATATTTAATTGGTGTTAAGGCCTTGGGCAGGGCATCAGTCAGCATGCTTTAGTTATTATAGGATTGTATTTAGATAAAAGGTGTGCCCTCATTCCAAGAACCTATTCAGTATTGATCATATGACCTTATTGTAAAAATGGGTAAGAGCTCTTCCAACTGTGTGAGAAATAACAGACAAAGTTGTTTTGTTTAATTTGCTGTATTCTTATTTATTCAGTATTTAGTATTCAGAACACTAAAATCTTGGTCATCGTCCAGTAAAGCCACTGTGACAAGAAAAAAAAAAACCACCAATTAGTGAATTCATTAATTAGGGAATGTACAGTACCATTACTTACTGTGCAAAGCATCACTCACCAGTGAGGGAAATCAGTGAGAACCCATGACTTGACTGAGTTGTGCGAGTAGAGGTCATTAAGGTTTCCACAGAGACCACACAATTTGCCTGAATACCACAGAGGTACCTTGACTGTCACCATGGTAACACCAATCTCTATTTGCAGTTCCGACTCCAGCCCAGCATCTCTCCTCAGGATCACTGTGACCTCAGATTTGTCGTGGTTCACCCCGGATGACAGGGTCAAACCTGATGGCAAAGTGTGAGGGAGGGACACAAAGTGGCCATTCACCTGTTGGGATGATGTGAGAACAAGAATAAGAACAAACCTGGCTGAAACATTTTGCTAATTTTCTTGGTGGAGTCACACCTTTACTGCGCCTTCTTGTATGGCAAGAGACATTCCAGGGAGAAGAACATGTAACACAGTGATAAGCCTTGAAGAGCTTCCATCACAGGGTCCATGGTAAGAGATCAAACTAAACCACTGCTCAGTGGTCTCGTTACAGATGGACATCAGACTGTATGATAACTGCGGCTCCAAGTGTAGCTGCTGCCCACCGAGTGTGGAGACATGCAGCCCGCCCCTGAGCTCACAAACTTCAGGTCTGTCATAACATCCCCAGGACCCATTCCTCAGATCACACTGCTGCCCTGGGCTGCAGCTCACCTCCTCACACATCGCCCCACCCAGAGGATGGCACCAGCATCTCTGTGTGCAGTCCTTCATGTACAGCTGCTCATCTGCCTAACAAAGATAAAGCAGCTGCTTTGAGCATATATAAAAGTGCCACAAGCACTTGCAGTCTAAAGTAAGCCCGCATTTACCTTGATATAGTTATCATGAAGAGTGCACCCACATTGACCGTAGGGTACGCACTCACCCCCATCAAACACACGCCCAGGGCTGCACTGACAGCCTTCTGCACAACCGGCTGCTGAAGAGGCAGGCTGGAGCAGGGCAGGACATGAGTTGGAGCTGGAGTCCACACAATCTGCTGGGCTGCTGCGGTCAGGACACTCGAGAGCTATTGGTGGAAAATGCATGACTAAGAGCAGATCATATTTTACAGTTGCAATGAAGGAGTATTCACTTACAGCAAAAAGAGTTCTCTCTCCATGGTCCTACTGGTATTCCTTTAGCCTGGCAAGATGCAGAATATGCTTCCAGTGCGAGACACATGGCCCTGTGCCCGGCCCCAGCACAAACGGCTCTCATGCACATAAGTGTGTAAACATCTCGCTCCACAGAACTGTTCCAGCAATGGTTAAATGCAGGATTACTGACCAACGGCATTTCGCAGACTTGTGGAGACACCTTGCACTCCCTACACTCTCTACCACAGGTGTCATTGCAGTGTTGTCCGGGAGCAGTCCAACTGTGCAGGAAGTCTGAGAACCCGCTGGCAAGATGACCACTTCTCAGCTGCAAATCATCATATCCGTCACCATTGAAGTTGCCACAGAGCCCCGAAGATGTGAAGTCATCCACTTGTGGTATGGTTAATCTTATGTATTGGGTGGAGGACAATTCAATTTTCACCCCAAACCGTGTGACGATTATCAGTCTACTGCTGACGTGGTATGCCTGAAGTTCTCCATTGTCAAAAGGAACACTGTGATCTTCCCGATTTATCTGAAAGCATAGAAACATACTGTAACTTTCAGCAAATCAACACAATACTCCTGGAAGCCTGCAGAACTCACCTGTATTTTCCACAGAGTTTCAGGGTCAACTGACACTTCCAGTGAAAGCAAGTGGAATACTAGTCTGCTGATTGTGAAAAAGCCATCCATGTCTTTTTCAAAGCTCAGTAACAGAGTGTAGTCATGTAAGGCTTTTGAAGAGAGAGCTGACAGCACATAAGTACAAGCTCCATGGTGCGGCATAACAACACCATCAAAAGTGATGTAGCCAAAGCCAGCGAAAACGTGGCAGACCCCATAGTGTGACACAAGATCTCCCTTTGCTGGACAGCTTTCCATGGGGCTGCAGGTCACCTCTCCTTTTCTACAGTTACACTTCTGGCAGCTTTTCTTCAAGTAGAAGTCGCCAGCAGGGTAATATTCTCCCTCATGCATGCAGCCACAGTCAGATGCCAGGACACACCGGCCACTGCTGAGAACATAGCCAGGATCGCACTGGCAGCCCTCCTCGCACCCTCCGCTGCAGTTGGCTGGAGAGGGGAATTCAGCACAGACAACAGGACATCGAGGTCCACAGAGCTCATAGTGGCTATTCTCGGGGCATAACATATCTAGGAAGGAAGACAGAAAAATAATTCTGCAGCCTTGTCAAACATTTATACATGATTTACTGCTTTGTAAGTGTACATATATATATAAAAAAAAAATCTACCCTCTGAATACTCACTTTTTATTAGGTAATGGAGTGAAACACAAAAGGCTCTAAATCTCAAATGGACAAAACCTTGGGAGAACTGGATCTTTTTTATAGCCATTTAAGAAGGTTAAAATATAGTCACCTTGTTAAATTCATGACAGTTTCAATTTAGTGAGGGTTGTAGCCAATTTGTCTTGGAATATGAAAAGAAATTCCTCGAATGACACATTTTCCCTACAAAGCAGTGAAAGATTTTATAAGGGAGCTACTGAGTTAGAGATAAGAATAGTCTAGGTGTGACAGAGTGCATCTGTTGTGTGCTGTGGTTCAACATTGGTAATTTTAACTAGAAATTTATCATCAATTAGGTATTTCTCAAGGTTTGTGCAATTGCAATCTTCAAAAATACCCCAAAACCTACCCATTTCCCCATCATGGTTTAGAGTTACACACAAAAAAAAAAAAAATCTGATAAACAAGTGAAACATGAACTTACAACAGAAAGTGTCACTCCTCCAGTGCCTGACGGGCTGCTGAGCTGCTTGGCAGGCTGCGACATAAGATGCAATAGAGCTGCAGAGAGAAGTGTGGTGTCCACCATTTGAGCAGGAATCTACTACACAGCTGTGGAAGTAAGGCTCAGGATTTATCACAGATGCACAGTCTGCAAATGGTCCCAGCTCATTCAGTAACACTCCACAAAAGTCACTGCCGTTAAACACCTTCTGTGCCTCAGTGGGACATTTTTTCATTCTGGAAGGACAGCTGGATTGACAGGACTGCATCTCATGAGCCCTCCAACTGTGGGCAAACTCTAGTGTATTTTGGGCAAGTTCTTTATCAGGCATCATTTCGTCATCATGTGGGTCACTGTTGGCATTTCCACAGAGACCAGAGACAGCAGAGTTGTAACTGCTGGGAAGGATGACGGTTAGAGTGCCAGTGTTGTAGATGATCAGCTGTAATCCTACATCAGTTTGAATAATGAGAGATGAAGGTGTTCTATAGGCATTCACATGGCCTCTTTGATGAGAATATGGTAAAGGTTTATACAAGCCATCAATCTGAGAATAGAGAGAAACATTAGAATTACATCCAGTGGATCATTTTTTACTTGATTTTTTTTTTGTGAATACTCACCAAAACCTTCCCCGGGTCATCTTTTCTTACATTCACCTTTAAGCCATAAACAGACAGGGTTATGGTGAAACTAGGAAAAAACCTTTTATGGCAACTTGCGTCAGAGATGGTGATGCTGAAGGGCGTCACTCCAGTTAGCATGTGGTTAGTTTCAACTAATGAATAAGCACAACTGTCCCTGAAGTCGAAACGATGCCCATCAAATGTTGTAAAATGTAGCCCAGTGACAATAGTGCAGTTCAGGGGTTTTTCTGGCTGACATGCTCTCTTGTGACTCAGCTGCTTGCAGACCATTCCTCTGGGGCACTGGTCTGACCTGCAGTGGATCTCTCCAGCAGCTGGTCCACACATGCAGCGCTGACCACAGTTGTCCGGGATCCAGAATGTGGAGTTGAGGCTGTGGTATTTCCCGATGGAGTCCAAGCAGCCACACTGATGTGGGCGCACACAGCCCTGCAGACTCTTTATGAAACCTGGGTTACAGAAGCAGCCCTTAGTGCAGATCTTTTCACAGATGGAGGTGTTTGATTCACAGGAGGGAGGGCAGGCTGAGCCGCAGGTCTTGTAGTGGCTGTTTGGTGGACAGTGTGCGTCTGAAATGATTTACTAGCATGTCAATAACCACAGAGCAATAAAACTGAATTGTTTTACACTCCACCACATGACTACTCACCAAGAACCACTTTTCTGTGGTAGGCTTCGTCTGCTTCTTCACAGACAGTCGAATAGATATTTATGGCATTGTCAACAGCCTTGGAGCCTCCGATGTGCATACAACTTTGATAGAAGGATTCTGGATCAACACGACTGTGACAGTCGGACCACGGACCATTTGGTTCCTTGAGCACTGCGCACCCTTTTCTGTGACCAGGGAATTCTTTAGACACAAAATCTGCAAGAACCATTGTCTCATCCAGTTTTCCTGTACAGCCAGTACAGCAGGTAGGGTCTGCATCAAAGAGCCGGTAAACCTGTGCGAACTCCACACTTGAATTAACTGGAGAGGAACCAGGTGTAGCTGCAGAATATTCATCCTGAGAATCACCATTAAAGTTCCCACACAGTCCATAAACTTTACCCTTGTAACGTGGGTCCAGTGTGATGGCAACAGTGGAGTTGCAGGAAAAGAACACATGCAGGCCAAAGTCAGTTTTTAGTTGAGTTTTTCCCTTTTTGTAGGAGACTTGGATCTTGCCACGCAGCAGGTTAACTGGAATATAAGCCTCTTGGCCATTAACCTGAAAAAGCAAGAGTAGACAGTAAAACCCCAGCAGCTTTAGGACCCAGAGATTATGTTTACTTACACGTATGCTGCCCCTTTCTCTACCAATCTGGATGATGAACCCTGACGTTTGCACAGTCACAGCCTGTGTTGTGGGTGTAGCCTTGCTGCCAGTGCAGTCATTTTTCCACGACACACTAAAGGGTGTTAGACCACATGATGCCCCTCTACTGGCTGCAAGCAGATAGGTGCAGGTGCCCTCAAAGCTGTAGCTGAGTCCATCAAACGTAAAGTAGTGCTGGGCTTCCTCCGTCCAGCAGAGACCTGGACGGCTCTCGCAAACGGGGGCACCGCTGCTCAGGTAGCATTTTTCCGTTTCATCACATTTTCCTTCACATGGATCTGTGAGTGGCTCTGCTTAAGATGCAATACTCTTAATTATTATAAACAACTGTGGTCAATGTGTGAAGAACAAATGTTTCTCACCAGCTTTGTGACAGCCCATGACTCCATCTAAAACCATGCAGCTGTGCAGTGGAGCACATGAGTGTGGCTCACAGATAAGAGGAGGTCCACAGGTGCAGTTGACAGAGCAGTTTTGTAAAAGTTTACTCTCAGAGACCTGAAAACACAAACATAAGAATATAGAGAAATTACTTGACAGGGTACAATGGGTGAACATATTAACCAGTAACGCCGACCTTAAAGCTCCTTCCATTCTGTATACATCCACACTGCTCTGGTGGTACACAGGCATGGCCATTGTATAGGTGCCCTGTGTCACACTGGCAGCCTTCCTCACAGCGTACAGGGCACTGCACTGTTTGGCCATTCTCATGGCACAGCGAGGAGCAAACGTTGGCACATTCACTGTAGTGGCTAAATTGTGGGCACTGCTGAGCTGGACAAGGACAAAACAGTCTGTTACTATAATTATCATCATTAACCGTTTCATCATTTTTTTTTGCATCGTACAACATAACTTACCACAGCCTGTGATATTCATCCAGAGGTCAGCTGTTCCTCCTGCTTTCGCACATGCTGCCTTATAGTCCTGCAGTACATCACACAGGGTCCAGCGTTGACCCTCTGCAATACAAAGGCTTCTCACGCAGGTGGAGTAGTATTTTTGTGGGGACACTAAATGGTGACAAGGGGAGAACGGCCCACTGGGATGGGTGAGAAGGCCACAGTAGTGGTCAGAGGTGTATTCTGGAACAGGGGTCTGACAGATTTGACAGGTGCTGTCACATGTGTCATTGCAGGATGAGTCAACTTCAAACAACTTCCATGACGATCCAAACACAGTAGGATCAGTAGTAATGGTGCCATTGGACAGCTGCAGGTCATCTGAAGGATTATTGTTGTAGTTTCCACAAAGTCCACAGGTTGTGTGGCGGTAAAAGTCCGAGATCTTGACTAGGATGCGATTTCGTAGGTCGGAAATAAGCTCAATAGACTGAGAGGCCTTGATGGTTAACCAGCTGTTGTTTTGATAAACAGTGATGTTGCTCTGAGAGAATGGCAGGTTCTCATAAATTCCATTTACCTGGAAGGAGGAGAAACATAATACAGATTGAATGTTGAAGGTGGTGAATGAATCATGTCCAAGGCTGTGAAGTTATTACATGAATTACCTGAATCTTCCCAGGAAAAGCTGTTGACATCTTAAACTGCATTTTATTGATTTGCATGTAGATCTGTCTGCCATGACTGTGGCTGCCCTGTGCTGCAATCCAGACAGGCTCCACACCCACTTTCTTGAGAGAGCACGTCTGCACCAGGGTGTAGTTACATGAACCATAAAATTCAAACGTCTTTCCATCAAACGTGGTGTACTGGGATCCAAAAACAGAGCAGTGTGCCTCTTTGGGTTGGGGGTGGCAACTTGGAACACCCCCTATAAGCTTACACTCCTCGTCCTCGAGACAGGAAACATTACGGCAGGTCACATTTCCACCAGCGTGGCACAAGCAGCTTTGTTCACATGTGGACAACACCTGTCCTATCTTCAGGTATTCTCCATGGTGAAAGCAGCCACAGTTTTCTGGACTGACACAGATGTTGCCACTGTGAACTAAGCCTGATTCACAGAGGCAATTTTCTCCGGAGATCTGAGGCATCTTTACTGTGTTATTCTGCCAGCCCAGGCAGAGGGCAACAGAGATGGACCTCATGCTGTAGCTGGTACTGGGGGGACAGGATGGATCTGCAGAGGTACAGAGAAACATCAGTCACTTAGGGAAGGAAGACAGGAAAATGTTGTAAAGGTTAAGGTTGACCAGTGATGCATTAGTACCATCTAGTGGCTTACTGACACCTGAAAGGTTGTGGCTTCAATACCAATGACTCAAAGAACACATCTAATTTAAAAGCACAATTTTCAGCTTGCTATAAATATAGAAGCAGAGTTTACATTTTGTCACATACAGTATCTGATTTGTATGCAAACAATCTCCATTCTCCTTTCTTTGTGATCAATAATCTAAACGCAATGAAATGTTATGTGCTTGCTGAGGCATCTGCAATTTCTCCATATTTCATTTGGTGTGCAATGATGCTGAACTCCAAACAGCAGTTACAATTGTAGAGGATATTAATTTAATTCACTTGCACAACAGAGCTGGGGGCACATTAACACTCACAACAGAATCCAGGACTCCTCCAGGCATAAACTGTAGCCTTATGGGAAAGGCAGACCGCAGTATAATCTGCCAAGGAGTGACACAGCACAGACTGGAGACCTCCATGAAGACACAGGTCACTGATGCAGCGCTTGTAAAAGCTGGAGGGGTCCACTTTGCCATGACAGAGCCTGAATGGTCCATTAACTTCCAGAATCTTCCCACAAGCCTCTGGGTCAGAGAAGTGAGCCAGACGCTCAGATGAACAATTTGGACAACTTCCGCCTAGACAGCCCTCCACACACCAAGGATTCCGGCCACTTCTCCACAACTTTGCAAACTGGTCTGGGCTGAGGGGCTCCTGTGTGCCACCTACTTTGAGGTCATCGGTTGGATCAGAGTTGAAATTTCCACAGAGGCCACAAGTAGAATTAGCATATTCTCTGGAGAGACGTATGCTAACTATTCCTTCTACACTCAGACTTAATTCAAAGCCCATATCCGAGTAAATGTAAGTGTGCATTCCTAATGAGAATGCCAATGCAGTAGGGCTGAAGTGATAAGGCATGTTCCTTATGACATCGTTGACCTGTAGGGGGAGCCAAAATTGCATTTTAAAACACCGGCAATTTGAAAGTTTGTTGCAATTATTCATTTTCTTGTGTCACCCTCACCTCTATGTACTCATTGCTTTTGCTGTTGAGCTCCACCAGTGCACCGCTGATGTTAACCAAGACATGAAGTGCAGATTCAGCATGTCCGTCTGTCTGTACATGAACCTCAATGGCATCAGCGTTTTGGCCGTTCCCACACAAACCAATTAACTGGTATTGACAGGTGCCCAGCAAATCATAGCTGTGTTGGTCAAAGGTGAGTATGTGATGACTGGAGTACACACATGCCTGTTGGTCCTTCATACATGTTCTAACTCCGTCTTGAAGACCACAGTATTCACCAGCACCACAGGAATCCAAATAGCACTGTGTCTGGTGAGTGTCAGGGTCACAAATGCACCGTTTAGAGCATTTCTCATCAGCCCAGAAGGTCTGGTTCCTGCTGTAATGTGTGCCATTGTGAGTGCAGCCGCATTGGGAAAGGGGGACACAGGTGTTACCATCCAGGACAAACCCTCGGTCACACTGGCAGGTCTCCACACAAGCCAAGGTGCAGGGGCTGGAACTGAAAGGGGCCTCACAAGTGGCAGGACAAGCTGTGCCACACGACTCATAATGGCTATTCAAAGGGCAGGACATAGCTGGTAAGAGAGGAGAAGAATTATAAACAGTAGAGAATAAAAAAAAATGCACACATCAGCCATTAAAATTTGCTGACACTTTCCAGCACACTGTAATAGAAGCAGCTGTTGGGTGTAATAGCACGATTTTAGAAGGTGTGAATTTAGTCATGTGTGAACATATCGGCATAAACATGACACCTGCAATCAGATTGTGTTCATTTCAAAATCCATTAACAATACTTACAACAGAAGGAGCTGTTCCTCCACTCTCCAATGTCAACTGTAGCATTTTGGCAGGCAGCAGCATAATACTCCAAGATGGAGCAGTGGGCCTTTCGAGTGTCATTACTGGAGCAAAGGTCAAATATTTTCAGTGCTGTGGAAATTTTAGTGTAGTTAAGAATTTTCCGGCACGGGTAGAAAACGCTTTGTGGTGACCAGAAGTACTCATGCAGGGAGATCCACTCAGTGGCTACGTTTTTCTCCTGGAGCTGTTGAACAGAGCAGTGTGGGCACGAGTCTCCGCAGTCTGGAGTACAGTGAGCTTCCTGATCATGAAGTCTCCAGCTCCAGCCAAAGGTGGCAACATCAACAATGTCACCGCGTGGGGTCCTAAAGTCATCTTCCTTGACACCATTATTATTCCCACACAGACCATTAACTTCTGTTTTTTTGGATACTAGGATAGTGGCAATTTGTGCAAGGTCGTACTTAACTTCGATGCCCAGATTGGTTTCCATAACAACAAACATGTCTCTCTGACGAATATGCATAAGTCCATGCTGGAGTGTGACAGGTAACAATCTTTTTTCATTATTTACCTGCAGAGAAAGCAAAACATATGTATACATTTGTAGAGACACTTCCTCTGAAAAAATCTCTTTACATGAAGGCAGAGGACTCTTAATTTTCTGAATTGATAGGATTTCTAGTTCAGACATCAAACGGTCCCTTTTCGTTATTAAATTCTGCTTATTATATACACATTTGAATTTTGTCACAATTAGTTCAAAAGCACACAGCCTGAACCCCCCCCCCCCCCGCCTCAGGACACAACTGTCATATTTGCAAAGGCAAAATCTAACTGTTGATATAGCTAGACTCTCCAAATTCACTTACCCAAACTGCTCCTTCATCCCCTCTGTAGATGGTAATACTGTCTTTTGCCACTTGGATGTGGACAGCTTTGACAGAAGAAGCCTCATTCGAAGTTCTCTCTTTCTGCACCCCAATCCAGAATGTATTGTTCTCACTGGTATTTAATGTATTCATCAGAGTGTAGGTACAGTTTCCTTGAAACTCAAACATCTGTCCATCAAAAGTGTAGAAATGGGCTCCTCCCAGAACCCAACACTGAGATGGCGGAGGGTTTTGGACACAGTCTTCATCCACACAAACGTTATGTTCATCAGCTGACAGAAAACAAACCAAGAATAGAGATGAATATGAATTTCAACATCAACAAACAAGCACTGTTGTAATTAAAGTTCATAACTGACAAAGAAAATCTTAATGTCAAAAGATTTATAATGTAACTATATGCTTCCAAAAGGAAAAGTAAAATGATCAAAGGTGCATTATTATCCATGTTTGACAAACACCTCAGTAATGCTGAAGCCCTCAGGCAGAAACATGATTTTAAGCACAAAGGGTTGAAGAGTTAACCTCATTTTGGTTAAATGACAGGGGGGGGAACAAAGATGCAAAACAGCACAGACAGAAAAACAAAGACGCGTTTAAAATCTGATAAGGTCACCTGGTGCAGCTGAATGAGCGACAGTTAGCCTATGAGTAAATGTCAGCATTTCCAGCAGAACCAGATACGCCTACCTTTCCTTGCACAGCCCCAGGTATTATTAAGGGTGCAGCTCTCCCCCTTGGGGCACGAGGCTGGCTCACAGCACATAGTATCAGCAGCAGAGCAGTTACACCGCTCAGAGCATCCTTCAGTCCACGATATTGCCCCGATCTACAGAGTACAGTGAGTCACAATGTGCATTACCCAACAGTGCTCCAAGCACCGGGCAAAAAAAAAAAAAAAAAAAACTAATCACACAAGAG
>JAVQJX010062818.1:0-21704 GCA_036025115.1 Ambassis agassizii
TAGTTTAGGCTGAATAAAGCATCCTTTGTGTTATCTGTAAGAGAAATATACATGAACCTGTATTCAGTGTGTGTATTCAGTGGCATTTAAGTAAATAAAAAGGAACTGCACACTGGTACACGTTGCTCTGTGATACTAAAAATAATAGGAGGTAATGGAAACTGCCTGACCATCCATTATCTAAACTCATTATAGGCCACAGTTATCATCCAGGAATTTAATTTAACAGAAGCGCCCGACATGCAGGTATCTCCTGCTATCAGTCATGTATTGATCACAGTTTCAAAGACTATGAAAGATGAGCAGTGACTCACAGAAGAGGCTCAGTACTTAATAATGATGATAAAAGTGACTACATCTGTTCTCCTTTACGCGAACCTACAATAAAATTTTCATAGTTTTTGTTTTTCTCCAGCCAAAAACAATACAGCAGCAGTGTCTATTTTAACTGTAAAATACAGTTTTGACATCCACATTCTGTGACTGCGACCCCGCCCTGCTCCGTGAGGCCACACTGACGAGACACAATCTGTCTTTAGGGTCATGTTACAAATACTCCTGAGATTAAAATGTTTGTTGATGAAAACACACAATGCACCATCGTCTAGCTGAGGGAAGCATAAGAAAACGTAAGAACATTCATCTTCTTTTTAGTAACTGAATCTGATTTAGAAGAAATTCAATCTGTGCTTTTTAAACTGAACAGACAGGTGCCAACTTGCCATTGTGTTATGGAGGAAGAAATCATGTGGAAAACATTTTCATTGGTCTGTGATGGCTAGATATTCAGTTAGACACACCTACAACTGTGGAAGATCCAAAACAAAGTCTTATACAACACTCTAAGTCAAACTAATGACTGTTTATACTCAGGTCAGAGAATCTTTGTCTTATTTCTATGATCCTGAAATCTGAAATCATAAAGCGGTCCTGGTTTTCTTTATAAAAACAAGGGTAACTATTGTTCTGAGACCACAAAACTGACATACATTGATGCTGTGTGATACCTTTTTGTATGATAAACACTATTTCAGTACTCCAAACTCATCATCAGCTTTAGCAGAGCCAGACACTGACTTGTTTCCCATCCAGCATCTTGTGTAGGCTGTGGGCCAGCGGCACATTTTTTTGTTGGACCTAACATAACACATTGAAACTCTGTGTCAACACAACACTCTCCCCTGTCTCCATAATTCATCTCCAAATCAACCCAACTGTGATATTTTAACTATTATCATGCACATTTTCCACATTCAATAAACAAGGACAAAGCAGCATCAGTATAAACATTATACTGGAAAGAAACCATGACTACAAATCTAACCAATCAGTAATCAATACACACAACAGATTGTCTGTGTACACACAAAGCAATCAGTACGCTGTAATTTAGCATGCTTGTTTGGCCAGGCTGCCAGGCAATTATCCCAGCACCTTCCAAGCAACATCCTGTTGCTATAGAGGCACCTTGTTTACAAAGGCTTTAGATAAAGAAAAACATATCACAGAAATATAAGAGCTTATTATTTACTTGTTCACTTCACATGTGTGTAATATTTAAAAAAAATAAACAAACAAACAAACAAACAAGGTTTCTATAGGTTTCCCTATAATTTTTGATTAGATGGACAAAATGTTGATTTCCCATAATTCCAAGGTGCAAAATCTTCTCATAACTGACGCTATTTTTCTGTTTAATTTAAAAAAAAAAAAAAAAAAAAACTTGACTTTATTTTAAACTTTTGATACCACGCGAAAACGCGTTGTTTTTAATCAGAGGATGTGAAATGTACAAAATAAATAAATAAATAAAACTGCCAATAAATGCTAATTTTAAACAACTGTTTATGCTAGCACTGTAAATCCTAAAACCTCGTGGGTGTCAGTTAAAACTTCAAATTAAGTTTAACATTACTCAAAACTGTTTCAGATACTAATAATTGTCGCCAGGTGTGACATATTTAGACTTTATTTTTTATTTTTATTTTTGGAGGGGTGGTCATTACATTACATTACATAACTACCGGGAGCTCGAGCGGCCGTTAATCCGCCGTTGGACCGATGAGATAAGAAGTGGGACGCGGAGTTTAAGGGTAAGTGCCGGTTGACCTACCGTACTTGTTTGGCTCCCTGTTGTACTCCAGGATGGGCAGCGCAGCGTTGGGGACCTGCGGCTCGAACAGCGAGTCCTCCTCCAGAGTTTCTCTCTCTTCCCCGGTGGCGCTACTGCTGCTGCCGGTGCCCGGAGCAGCGACAACCCCGTGTAAGTGCTCCCCCTCTCCGGCTACCACTCCTCCACTGTCAACAGGGACTACCACAAATCTTTCCCCCATGTCCCTTCTTTTCTTTCTTTTTCTTTTTTTGTTTTTGTTTTTTTTGTTTTTGTGGAGGACCGACAGCCGTTGACGCTCGCAGCACAGAACTGCGTCCCAACGGGCACTCACGCGACGATCAGAGGATTGATTACAGTATACAATGTGCCCGCCCCCTTTAGTCTTCTCTCATTGGTTAAAGGAAACAAGGAGCGATGTCAATCAACATCAACAGCCAATCAGAGTTGTTAAAGTGTCTTCATCGTGAAATGAGCGAGTTTTTTGTTTTTTTTAAAATTTGCATCAAGATAAATCATATTATTCAATCATTGTAACATTTATGTGATGATTCAAACATTAAATAGAAGCAGAAAATAAAAATTATTATTATTAAATTAAACAGTCCCCTGCTAGACAACATGTACTGGCATGTCACACTGAACTCATTACAAGCTTCTCTAAATGATGGAGTAATTAACACTCACTCTGCACATCCTCTGCTATCAATAGCCTGTCATAAAAAAGCAATTTAAAAAGGAACTATGGTTTAGTCATTTGCCGACAGCTTGTCATAATAACTTTGGTATGTTCCAGCTTAGAATAAAAGCTTTGTCAATAAGGAAAGAGGGAAGAATGACCTCTCATTTTCCTGGCAGGTTTATTAGCACATAAGTTTCCAGAGCCGGATGTGAAAACTCTAAAATTATCAACTGCATTTAACTTTTTTCAAGTATTAAGGCTTTGAATGAGTTCAGAGAAAACAGACAAACATCTGGCGTTAGAGATCAAGAACATCAGCCTGAATTTGATTAATTGTACTGTGGGGTAAAGACCCTTCTGTTCCCCCAAAATTCAAGGCAAATCTATTCACATCTTGCCCACACACCCCCTTCACAGTCATTACATAAGCAGCAGCCTCATAAAAGCAACAGGTTGTCTCACAACAAAATAGTTTATGAAGCATTGGAAATTTCAGGTCATTAGGTCAGACTGAGAACCTTTAGAGGTTGTGTTTCCTCTGAGACACGGCCCAGCAAATGGCATAATGGAAGAAACTGTTCACATTACAAAAAAAAAAATGATGATAAAGAGATGAAAAATAACCACAAAGAGACCAAAAAAAATGAACCACAGAACGGCACAAAATGACAAATAAAAGTGTAAATAATGGTGCAAAAAGATGTGATTGAACAACAAAGGTGACCAAAATGTACAAAAAAATGACACAATATCACAATAAAGAGACAAAAAAAGAGACTTGTGGATAAAAAAACAGTAATATATTAATATATTAGAGTATTTAAAGGGGTAAACTTTATAGTTTAACACCTATTTTCCAACTCCTCTGGATGAACTCCAGGAGACCACTCAGACTGTAATTGCTTCAAGGGTGTTGAGTGGACTAAAATAGCCAGCTGGCAGAACAGTTGGATGACCGAGAGGGGGGTTCAGTTCAGTTTGTGAGGGGTGGATGCAGCACACACACAGAGGCCTGACAAACTTGTAATCTTCCATGTTGTTTTACTCATCCACTGTAAACTCATCACTTCAAAATGATTTACAGGCGGCACAAAATGAAAGAGAGATTACTTCTTTTTTTTTTTTTAAAGCTGGGTGACAACAGATGTGTCCTTTAGAGCAGAATCACAGCTGCAGAATGTCCGCTTTTAAAAATGAAACTCCTGTCCCGCCTCTCTGTTGTCATGGTTACCGTCCTCAGCGAAGGACCTGACCCGGCTGCTGAGGTGAAAGTTGTCAAGGAGCCTTAGTGAAACACAGAAAGGCCTCTTGACCTGCCTCAGTGTGTTTTCAATGACAAAAAAAAAAACAGTGTTCAAACGTTGTAGTTCCCCCTGCAGCCTCTAGGGGCTGGCTCCAAAAGTGAGTCAATCCTCATAGACTCCCATGTTAAAATGTCCAACTTTACAGCATAAATAAACATGTTTAAAGCCTGCTCTCTATTGATCTATCTCAGTCTGAGCAGGGATGCCCAGACTTCCCTCTCATCTGAGGGATGAGCCGGGGATCCATCAGAACTAATGTCAGAAAAATGCTATTTTCTGGTGGATTTTTAGGCCTAACTAGGTGGATGAGCTAGTTGTTTTTCCTCCAAACACAATGATTGACTGTAAGACTGCTTCAGCTGTGTGAAGAGAAATTAGTGGAGCCAGTGATGTGTGTATGTGGGTCAGTGCTTACAGCATGAAAAGATCTGATAATGGGTCCCCCACTGCTGTGTCATTGTGTTCTCCCTGCTCACAGCAGACGCAGCGGTGGGTCGTCAGAGTCACGTCTTGTAACCGTGATCAAACCTCTGCCACGCCTACATGAGTCTCCTTCCCCATCAATTTGGTAGAATAAAAGGTTGAACATGTTAAAAATAAAGTAGGTGAACTTGACATTATAGGCTGTTGTGTGGAAAACGTCAGCCACAGGGGAAGCTGTGATTATAGAAGAGGTAGAAGACTTGTTTTTGTGTGCAGATGGCACGCTGTTTATAACGAGATCCCACGGGCTGCACACGTCAAAGGGGACGTGTGTGTGTGTGTGTGACAGAGAGGGGAATATGAACACACTTTACATCTGGAATGAGCATTAAAAAGTCACAGTGTATGTGTGGCTGTGAGTCAGATTAAAGATGAGACCCTGCAAACTCTATTAAATCTGGTGTAACAGTGCTCAATGTTTTATTTTATATTATCAATTATTGTGTTTAACAAAATTTGTACCCATCACGTCCACAACTAAATCCTTTGTCGCCATCTAGTGGATTTTTTTTCTGCACATGTGTGCAGTACTTTGCCTCATAAATGTGCATCACAGAGCACAGAGTTTTTGACGCTTTAACATGAAACAAAACAAAGAAGCATTCATTATGCCGTTATTTTACATGAATAACCACAATCACTACTGGTAACCATGGCAACCAATCTCACATTAAAAAAAAAATTCATTGTCAATGTGTGCAACTCAAAATGTTTAATCCTTGTGTATGAATTTGAAGTTTATAATATTATGTAATATATATATATATTTATATTAACCAACAACTTTATACTTTATAATAAAACAGTGATGCTGTGTTCAGCAGTGACCTACAGACCACCATTAGAAGTCAATCATCAAATAATAATTTCATAAAAACACATTAGTATGCTGTAAAGTTAAATACATTTTAAATAAATAATTTAGAGTTTTTGCCTGTTGTCTCTTTCTGTAGCAATACTAGTGTTGTTTTGACTTTTTTTAAAATTAATGTGCAGTTTAGAAAACACTTAAAATTATTAAAATAATTATATAATACTGTTAATAAACAATATATGATGCTATGAACAACAAACAGTGAGGTTTCTGTGTCTTTATAACCTTCATTTGTTTGTGAATAAAATGTGCTCAGACAGACAGATAATCCAAAATCCTGCACAGCGGGATAAAAACTATTCTGTGAGCTGAGAGCAAAACTCCACGCTGTCCTCGTCTGCGGCGACACAGTGATGATCCTTCAGGGATTTTCTCCACGTGAAAAAACGCTTACAGCGTGAACACCAGTACTTCTCTCCGGAGTGGCACCGCAGGTGTTGGTTGTAGCTGCTTACATTTGCGTAGTCCTTTCCACATTGTTCGCATTTATACGGCTTCTCCCCGCTGTGCGTCTGCACGTGTCTGCTGTGAGTGCTGGAGTCAGAAAACTGTTTCCCACAGCACTCACAGCGGTACGGCTTCTCTCCGGTGTGGGTGCGCAGGTGTCTCTTGTACTGACTCGTACATCGGAAACTCTTCCCACACTGACCGCACTGAAACGGCTTCTCTCCCGTGTGGATGCGCTGATGTCTCTTGTAGTGACTCGCGCCGCTGAAACTCCTCCCACACTGATCACATCGATACGGCTTCTCTCCGGTGTGGACGCGCAGATGTCTCTTGTAGTGATTTGCACCACTGAATCTCTTGCCGCATTGTTCACACTGGTACGGCTTCTCCCCACTGTGCACGCGCAGGTGAGTCCTGTAGTTACTTAAAGCGCTGAAACTCTTCCCACACTGCCCACACCGGTGGGGCCTCTCTCCTGTGTGCACACGCAGGTGATCCTTGTAACTATTTAACACACTAAAGCTGTTCCCACACTGCTCACACTGGTACGGCTTCTCTCCGGTGTGCACACGCAGATGTATGGTGTAATTGCTTATAAAATGGAAGCCCTTCCCGCAGTACTCACACTCGTAGGGTTTCTCTCTCGTGTGCACACGCATGTGCGCCCTGTAGTCGCTAAAGTGGCTGAACGTCTTCTCACACTGGTCACACTGGTGGGATTTCTGGGCAGCGTGCACACACTGGTGTTTCTCGTAGTCACTTAGCAGATGGAAGCTCTTCTCGCAGTCTTCACACCGGTGTGGCTTCTCTCCAGGGTGGACTCGCACATGCGCCCTGTAATTACTTAAACGTGTGAAGCTTTTTTGACATCGCTCGCAGTGGTACGGCTTCTCACCGGTGTGAACACGCAGATGTGATTTGTAATTGCACAAACGATTGAAGCTCTTTCCACACTGTTCACACCGATGCGGCTTCTCTCCCGTGTGGACGAGATAGTGCGTTTTAAAAGCACTCACGTAATTAAAACTCCTTCCACACTGGTCACACTGGTACGGCTTCTTCTCAGAGGGGACACACTGATGTTTTTCGGAGCTGCTGAAACTCCCTCCACACTGGTCACAGTGGTACGGTCCTGTAGGAACACACGTGTGTGTCCTGTATGACGCCTGGCTGCTGAAATGTGTCCCACACTGCAGTGTTTCTTCACGGTGGGTGTCCAGGTGGAGCTCATATAGGTGGAGCTGATCGAAACTGTTGCCACATTGTTCACACTGGTAGTTTGTCTCCTGTGTGGGTGAATCCATGTCCACTCAGAAGAGCAAACCAGCTAGAGGGACGACCACGCTGATCATGTTGGTGTCCTCGAGACTGTCCTTTAACTGAGGAAGACACACACACGAGCATGAGGGGAGGGACAGTGCTTATAATATTCACGTTTTTCTTAATTAAATGTTATCATTTTTGTTGCGTATGGCCACAAAATACAGTCACGCATAAAGCCATCAGATCTGCACACACATATTTTATCAAAACGTTAAAATAAATGTAAATTTTATCAGCCTCATACTCACCAAAGGTGTAATAAACAGACTTTGCTTTGGTGTGGGGTGAATAAGTCTGCAGCTGCCTGCATCATGCACAGAAAAGGAAGAAAATATTACTGAAATCTGCCCACTAACATCTGCTGTGAGCTCTTATTTTCTTGCTCATCAGCTGTGTCACACGATCAGAGCACTGGATACAGAAACCTGCTGTTGCGTGTCCTTGTCACAACAGTGCAGCCTTAAAAATTACATCCACGCTGTGTCAACATCTATTTACACCGTCGCTAACACGGTAGCATGCTAACAAAAACGCCTCGGAATGTCTTTAAAGTTGAGCTTCTCACTGTTTCTGCAGACAAAAAGAAACAAGTTGGTTGAGCATCTCCTTTCACTCCTGCTAACAACAAACAGAGTGAGAAACAAACGGTGCTGATGTGTTTACATTTTCCTCAGTACCATGAACGCCTCGACTTCCGTCGTTCGCTCTTTGCGCATTATCGCCACCTGCCGGACTGGAGTGTGAAGCGCAGGAGGAAATATTCAGGATTCACTCCTTGATTTACTTACGAGAGGATGACGAGTGGTTGTTATATGTGAGCTGACTAAAGTAGCTATGTAAAATTATACATTTTATATAAATTATGTATTTTTACAATATAAATTACTGCTGTGGTGGAACCCCAGTCGCAGGGGGAATGCAGTAGCCTGGTTTACACTTCTGCGTCAGGCCACCCTTCATATCCACACATGGTGCCTAACAGGATAAAAGAAAACGTGATTACATTGTGCCTTTAAAACAATTTATTAACACATACACAATTCATTCTGACAGTATTATCCCTTTGATCAATACTACACATTAATATGTGCATGCAGCTGTTTTTTTTTATTTGATATCACAGAGCAGGGCAACACCACGCATGATCCAGTGGTCTGGAGATATGACTGTAGGTAACACCACTGCTGTGATATAATTCAGGTCTGTGCGCCTTGGCTTCTTGTAGATGGGACATGCATAAAGCTTTGGATCCATGGGGGCAGTGGAGTTAACAGCAAACATGTGGATGACGGGCAGAGGTGTGAACAGCACTTTAGGTGAGGACTCGATGAGGTAAGTGTTCTTCCTGTCCCAGCCGGCGCCATCCAGTGACAAGCCGTACACATACACTCCCTCCTGTAGAGCAAAGGAAGACAGGGACATGATGACACTGTTTGATTAACACTAAACTGCTGTTTGGACTTACTGTTGGTGAGGCTGTGATCTCCTCCTTTGACTGCTTCAGTACTTTGTTGTTCAGTGTGACTGTGTCCAGAGCCCAGCCTTTGTTGGCTCTTGTGACTTCCTGTCTCATAGCTGTTAGAAACCCTGCAGACATCCATCAGTGTAAGCTTTGCTGTGTTCCACTGTGTAGAGCAAAATGGTTAATAAATATTGTATACCTTGTGGATTAAAGAATCCTGTCATCCAGAATGTTTTGGGTCTTCCTTCAAACACCCAGCTGTGAAACTGTTTGTTTCTCTCCAGCAGCTCTGTGAACCAAAAGCCCAGAGTGGAGGACTCCCAGGAGATCTTTCTCCACAGGTTTGGCACGCGGGCATCAAAAATATTGTCCAGGGCATCACGGAGGTTCTGGGAGCAAAGTACAGATCTGTACAGCATCAGTCAATCAATACAGTATTTACTGAAATGTTGCGCTGGTTCTGACCTCGCTCATTATGATGGTGCCATCGATGGCCAGCTTCAGGTCAGTCAGACTTACGCGCACCAAACTAATAATCCTTTGCATTCGATCCACCTCCTGACGCAGGAAGATGTTCATCGGGTTAAGACTTCCCATCTTCACTAGTCTGGCTCGGACCTTCAACCCATCAAAGTAGGAGAGGTTAGCATTTAGGCAGGAACTGACAACTAAAAACCTAATGGCTGCACAAACTGACCTCATGTGGCACATAATTGGGAGGCAGCTTGTCCAACATGTCCTCTGCCATGTTGTAAACAATGGACTCCCGGGTCACCCCTGATCCCCCCGCACTTTCCTTGGGCTGAATATTTGTGATAGTGTCTAAAACCTCAGCAGATGTGTTGGTCTGGTAACTAGGCAACATTCAATACGGGGGACAAAGTAATGTTAGCACATTAGTGTTGGTATCATTTTCAGTTTTGGTGCTTCAGAATGCCCTCTGCCTTACGTGATGTCAGCATTAGGATGCAGCCCGAGTGCTTGAGGTGAATCCACAGTGGGCAAGCTCTCAATGTATTCCATGTACTCCTGAACCGTCTTACATACAGGGATTTTGTAGCCGATGTAAAAGCAAAAAGTTGGATCGAACATCTTCTTACTAAACCACACCTGTGACGAAAAACATCCAGTCTTATGTACCACATCAAAAAAATTCAATCAACCAATCAAGTGGATGTAAGATATGAATCTTAAACTTAATTACCCGAGCAAAACACTTCAACAGGCGTTTGTCATAGTCATCTGTGACTCTTCCACCATACTGCACCTCAGCCAGCATGTACCGCACAGTTACCCATGACACATCCTAGATATAAAAGAAGAACTAATTAGTGACAGAGGGAAGATTTTACTGCATGAAAACCTGATGCTGTCTCTCTGTCTGTCTGTCCTAACCTTCTTGGGGCCGCAGTCATCCAGATGTTTTTCAACAAATTCCACGCTTGCAGTGAAATCAGCAGAGTTGAACTCATAAGGTATGTTCCAACCCAATGGTCCAAATTTGCGTCGTTCCTCAAGAAAGAAGAAAAAAAGCCGCATTATCTATAATCCCAATAACATTAAAATATATTCCTATTAGGGCTACAGTACCTGCACTGCTGTGTGCAGGAAGGCCACACTATACAGCAAAGGCTTCCACATGGGCAGGTTACTGACTTCCAACTGACTCTGTGAAATTCCTGCAAATGTTCGTTTCAAGCCAGCACGTATTCCCTGAGGTGGGTCGTTGGTAAACTTGATTGAAGACTACACATAACAACACAAGGCTCTTTCAATTATTAGGTCATACTATGAATTAACAAAACTATGTGAAGTACAATTGTTGGTAAAATGTCACCTGTAGGAGTGTGATGGAAAACTGGGTGTGTGGTTCTGTGGTGATCCACACTCTGAATCTATCATGCATGGTCTCTGCAGTTGTGATAGTGTCAAGCAACTCATCCATGAATGCTAAGCCCAGATGACAGTTTTGAAGAAGGACCCAGCCTCCCTGTATGGATCCAGACACGTTAGCCATTATTTTGTGACAGGACACTGACAGGAAATGATGCTCTTAATTTGATGGTGCACAAAGATGGCATTATATACACACCTCTCTCATTGATGTCTGAACAAGCTTCCTTGCATGCACCTCTTGGCCCTGTCCCATGGATATAGATCTACATTCTGAGACAAAAGAGTTTAACACATTGTGACGACTTCTGATAAGATAACAAACTGCAAGTCAAGCTCACCAAGATGAAGTTTCTTAGCAAGTGCATCAATTTCCTCTGTGGGATCTGAGCCCATAGAAAGGAAGCAAATGAGTGGAGTGCGGGGGTCACTTTCCTCCCAGGTGCCGTGGAGGTTCAAGATGACCGGCTCAGCAAACCGTGCGCCCAGAGAGTCAGCCACATACTGTCTGGCCTGACACAATGTGCGATCAGGACAC
The DNA here is from genome assembly GCA_036025115.1 of Ambassis agassizii. Lineage (NCBI taxonomy): Eukaryota > Metazoa > Chordata > Actinopteri > Ambassidae > Ambassis > Ambassis agassizii. Next base: position 11,117 of record JAVQJX010062818.1, read on the forward strand.
CAAGACCTATGACAGAAAAGATGACTGTGTAATATTACATTTGTGTTTCTAGAAACAACCCTGGCAGCAGGATTCAACCTTATCAGCAAAAGTTTATTGAAGACGTCAAGAGCGTTGTATCCATCTGGGATGGAGCCTTCCTCCGGCGCATCGAGGTTGAGCCAAGCTTTCCATTGTTTCCCACTTTTAGACACCTACAAAATATTTCAACAATGATACATGAACACGTGTTGATGAAGAATTCAAATGTACGATACTAAAGCTCACCTGGGTTATGATGTCATGGAACGACGACAATTTACTGAGCTCCACTAAGTTCAGCCACACCATATCCAGGATCCAGCTGAATGGCTTTGGAGGGCAGGTCTTCAGGTCAAGAGCTGCACCACCTTTTTCAACGATTTCATCAAATTATAAGGTGTTTTAACAAAAAGTCACCTTAGATTTTACATGCTCTGTTAATGACCGTACCTTTAATAAGGACCTGAAATTTGTTGTGCTCTATTTTGTTATTCTGTAAGTCGATTTTGAGCGCCAGCAGGAGTGTGAAGATGAACTTATGGTTTTCATACAGGCCTCTGACTGTGTACCTGAACACCTCAAATGTCAGATACTCGATGATGTTTTCAATTCGTTTCTGAGTTTTGGGAGACTTTTCAGATCTGTAAAAGCATATTCATGATAACAGTAAACAAACAGCTGCAGCCCACACAGGGCGCAGACATTTGGAGGTGCCTTACCTTTCCAACGACAGATCAAAGATTTTGAGGAACTGACCCAGGGAGGTCTGATACATGACATTGACCATACTCATCTCCGTGATAAGGAAGTAAAGGATGCTGCCCCGGGAGGCAACAGGACGATATTCAGCCTGAGCTGTGTTGATCTTCAGCTCTGCTTCTGCTGCCACGCTTAGCTTTGCACTGACTTCAGCTGCAGTTTGCTTAGTTATAGTCAAAATGCCAATCATGGAGTCGTCATCAACCAAGGAACCTGAACATCACAATGTAACCACATTATCTGGCTTTGGAGGGATTGACAAAAGCTAACTTTAGAAAGAGGAATACCTTTTGTGCTGCTAAGTTTGTACAGCAAGTTGTCTTCCAGCTCTTGCATTTTTCTCTTATTGGCTGTTACATCCTCAATCAGCTTTAATCTTTCTGCCTCCAGTTCCTGTTCAAAGAGACAACTTAAATGTAACCCCATCAATACTTTTCACACAACACCAGTGCATAGGCTTATCTTATACTAAAATAAGGAAAAAGAACAAATAGACACTGACATGTTTCTCTTTGAGAATGACGCGGCCGAGCAGCTGGTTCTCCAGGCCCTTCATGTTGACAGTGAAATCAATGATGGAAGTCTTGGCGCTGATCTCCGGCGTGTACGCTGGATTCGGCAGTTTGGTGGTAATATAGAGCTGGAAGCCATCCATAATACCAACCTCTTTGTCTCCCACTTTTACCTGAACAAGACAAAGTCAAGATGTTATACAGGACAACATGTACATTAATGTCGTATTATTGAACTGAAATGATTACCTTGTAACTGTTGCCAGCTTTGATGAAGTTTTTCTCCAGGACATTATCAAGGGCAGGGTCCAGCTCCTCAAAGATATCTGCGATCAGCAGCGGGCGTCCCAGGGAGAGACAGTCCTCCAAATGAGTGCGAAAGAACTTGTGGTTGAGGGACGTAACCTGAAGGAAAATTCCATAAGATGTGTTACTGAAATGATTCATTCTGGAGAAAAAGGCACAACTTGATTATGTTGAAAATGTACTTGGAGGGCATTGGCCTTTTCTTTTTTATTTATCCAAGCCTTTCCCTGAGTCTGTGGATCAATCAGAAGGGGATATCTTGTTGCTTTTGTGACAATTATGCCATTCTGCACAGACAGGTCGTCTCCTGGGAGTCCTTGAAGGTTCCACTCACTTATCTTAGACACAAACACAGCAATGGATTACTTTCTGTGTAGCTAGATAAGATACTTTATTGATCCCTGAGGAGAAATTCAGTTAACAATGATAACATTAAATTCAGTTTGTTCTTACAGTCGGGGGGTCCACCAGAGCAGAAATGATGTTGAGATTTTCTGTAAAAGGGATTCGATGACTTCTGAGCTCTGCCTCCCAGATGTTCTTCAACAGCTCGTCACGAAAACTCTGATTGAAAGGCCCACAGTAAGAGAGGAAGCCAGTGAGCTGAAGCACATCACCCACAAGTCTGTCAAGAAAAACAGATGCAAATGATCACATCAAATATAATAATGCACGTCACTAAACAGCACCGTTAGAAAAATACGATTTTACTGTAAAAATGTAATTTTAAACTTGCTAACCTACCTGTTTATCTGGGATTTAAATTCTTTGCTTTGCTCTGTCCAGCGATCTTTCTCTCCACTCAGTCCATCAATAAGCGCAGATGCAGCTTGCATTTTATTCTTGCACATCTCTGCATCATCCAACAAGTCCTGAAAAACAGGAGACCTGTATCAGTTTTCATTATGGTAAATACAATATTACAGCTGTTCAGGGTGAATCTCACCTGTTTCTCTTTCATCGCAGCATCACATTTGGCCTTAACTTTGTCAAACTCTGCTTGCTTCTCAGCCAGCTGAGCCTCAGCCTTGCTGAGCTCATTGTTAGCCACCTTTAGTCTGCTTTCTTGAACAGCCAAGTTAGCCTGGACACAAACAGAGGTTCATGAAATCACATGGTGCATGGCAGATAGAAAACAGATTTAACTGTGTATCTGTGAACAACGCATTCCATTTTTTAGATCTTTTCATGTAACACATGCACATAAAGTCTGTATTCACAACAAATATTACCTTCAGGGGCAGCACTTCTTTGTTGATGCCAAAGAACGAGGCCATAGCCCGTGTCCAAGCTAGCAAACCAGCTACATTACCACACACTTTCATTGCATTTTCCATGGTGTAATCCTCCATGTCAAAATAAGGACGCAGCAGTTCCACTGTTTCTTCATTAATTTTATCCTTTTGGAACTGCTGGAGGGACGTCATAAACCCAGCAGCACTCATAAGCTGATGAACACAGAAAATAAAAATGAGGTTCAAAGGAAGAGACAGCACAACTGAAACAAATGAATTTTCTACTTTTGTTACCTTTAATGCTTCGGACCATGATGGTTTGATACAGGGTCGCCCGGGATCAACAGAGACCGTGTCTAACTTCTTCTGAAATAAAAGGAGGCAGCAGTCCATAATCCTCATGATCAGGTGTGGAGGCTTGGCCAGTTTTCTCACTGTGGCAATATCAGCTGGCTTGATGGTCTGTAGAAGTATAATATTGTAAAGTATACATTTATGTAAATACACAAATATGTTGCAGATCACAAAGATCCCACATTCAGTGCTGCTTTAGCCTCTTCTAAAGCTGGCCGGGCAGCCTCCAGTTTCTCCTCTGCAAAGGCCTTTTCCTTCCCAATACCATCCACAATCTTCTGGGCCCTGTCCTTCACAACCTGGACCTCATTCTTCACAATGGTAGCAGCTTCAGCACTGACTGTCACCTCTGCTACCACCTATGAATAAAGGCAGTTGTTTATTATATAAAGAAAAACCTGTTCCAAATTATTCCATTATTTAATTAAGCTTTACTTTGTCAGCTTTGGCAGATGCTACAGCAAGCTCTTTCTCCTTCACTTTAAGGTCTTTCGATAGTTGATCCACAGACTTGCTCGCCTCATTCAGTTTCTCCAAACCTGGAAAACAGTAACATCCTGTAAAATCCTTTATACGGAAAGACCTTGCAAGTGAACCTTCTGCTGTAGAAATGAGGAACCTCCCTGTGCACCAAAATAATAGTTCTTTCTTTGTGGAACCTCTTGTGTGTTTGGGGTTGTTTTCTTGCTGCACATTTTCTTTTAGAATCCACTTTTATCATTCAGAATTCATTGTTCCATCAATGACAGCCCGCACCAGATGCAGCAAAACAGGCCCAAACCATCATACAACCTTTAAGGTTACTTCTTACTTGGTCTTCAAATATATATATGTAATATTTGATCACAGTGGAATTCTTCTCTTTCATTCTCTTTTTACAGAAATATGAACAATTCTTAAGGGTGCACAATATCATAATGTTGCTGTCAAACTTACCAACATTCATACGCTGTGCTAGTGTGTTGATATAGTTGTGCTTTTCACTGTATAGTGTTTTGTAGCCATTTATAAAAGAGAGGTAGGATTTAGGGGTAACATGAGTTCTTCTTCGGAACCTGAAAGAGAAAAACTTTAAATACATCTTAACAACATCTTCTGAGTAAATGATTTCAATGTAAAAATGTAAAGATTTCTCTACCGTTCAAAGTAACTTTCACATATTTCAGATACTTTGTCATGGTATGTTCCCATAGTGGTCACAACAGCTGCTTTCACGTCAGCAGTGCAAACCATTGTGAACTCTGACAGGAAATAGTTTGACACAGCCACCAAAGCCTCATTAGGCCAAGGGGTGAACCAGTCCATGGTGCAACCAGATATCAACCCTGGAAACTTCAGAGATCTGGAACGAAACTTCTGCCCCACCTGTAAGAGAGAGCAGACAGAATGTTCTAATGTCTGCAGAAGCAGGTCTTTGCTTTTGTGTGATGAGTATACCTACTGGTGAGAAGCAAAGAACAACATGCAGGTTCTTTCTTGACCGGGATATAAAGTAATCATAAAGGTTGTCAAAGGTTGGTGGGATGCGAGGAAACTCTGATTTCATGACTGGGATCAGGTCTTGGGTGATTTCTTGTATCTCATCTTTAGCAAAAAGATTGGAGACCTGGACACAGTTCAGTCCCATCAGATGTTAGTAATGGCAACCACAGATATCAACAGGTTTCTATCCTTGGAAGTTCTCACCTCTCCAGAAGAAAGAACATTGTTGAGGTACTCTAAGAAAGCCTCATCTTTGATTTCATTGTCAGTAAAGATGAAGGTGATGCCTTTGCCTTCACTTCCCGCTGTTTTATACAGCAGTTTCAGGTCATCCATGAAATTACTCATGTTGTAGGTTCTGACGAGAAAACAACATAAACAAAATATAAACACGACTGAGCTTCACCTTATTATGTCACTCATGGCTGCCTTTTCTCAGGTTGTTGCACTGGTATTTTTTTGTTCTCACTTGCTCAATGTGATCTGGAAGATGCTGTATCTAGCTATGTATGAAGCGAGACGAGTCAGGCTTTGTTTCCCTGATCCTCCCACTCCCACCAGCAGGGCATTTCCATTGTCAGTTCGAATGATTCGTGAGACCTAAAGCAAGGCAAAATAATCAGCGTTACCCGTGGCCTACTCTAAGTGACGCGTCAGTTAAACTGGCTCCTTTTCTGACCTTGACAAGGTGAGTCATTGCATCTGTGAAGAAAACCAGATCGAGCCTGGAACCTCTTACAGCTTCATTGTGCTGAGTCTGGTACATCATCAGCTTCTCTGACAAAACCTCAAAACTTGGTACCTAAAACAGAAATGATTGAAAAACAATGAATTGATGGTTGAGAACTAATCAAACTACTGCAGTACAAACATCACACAGTGCCTTAATAATCAATACCAGTTCATAAATTTTAGGAGCATCAAAACAGGCATCTTCTTCTTCCTCCCCAGTTGGCTCAGGGGCATCACGGAGGAAGTCCACAAAGTACGGCTCAGGATGAAGGTCACCGACAAGGCTAGGATTGACGTGCTCTTCGACCACACGAGATACAGACTTCTGAAACCACTCTCTGTCCTCAGAACAAATAAACCTTGAACAAAACAATATTTTAGTTCACCTTCTGCTGCTCTTAGGAGGAGGTTCACCGTGTGCACACAACATACCTGTCTGCAATCACCCTTGTACATTCACTCTTGAAAAGAGCCAAGAGGGTGGGGATGTCCTTACACTCCTCTGCACTGATGTTTAACATCCCTTGCCAGATCCTGGACAGGTCTCTCAAATTGAAGATGTAGTGGAACTTAGATGGCGTGGGAAGCATTTTTATCTTTGATGGAAAATCAGATAGAATTGTGTCTTCATTAGTACATCTATCATGACAATTAATCTCTCATTAACGTTAATACGGTGTAGAAGCTACCTTGGTCCACTGCCATAAAATCCTTCCTGCAGACACAAGAGACGGAATCATACCCGATATCTCTGGATTGAAATTCCTGCATGCATGGAAGTATCCACAGCCGATTATACCTGCAGAAAGAGGACAGGAAAAAAACTTAGCTGAATACAAGCAACAGTACACAAATATTAAGAATAATTTCCGAAATGCTACCAAAGATCTTATCAATTGATTTGTTAGATGGCAGAGTGCAGTTGAAAACTGTAAACTGTCTCTTCAGTCTCTGAGGGATGTCATTTCTCCCGCCCCCAGGGTGAATCATGGCAGCCAGTATTTGTACATCCTCAATAGTGGTGAAGTCTCCTGGTTTGTCCAGGTTGTACATGCCACTCATTTCCATCATCTGTCTGACTATTTCGTTTGTGATCTGGTTGGAGAGAAACATACAGCACTTACACAAACTGAGCATGAACACAGAGAAATATTATAAAAACTGACCCTTACCTGATCTCCCCATTCATTGACAATAGGCATATTAATATCATCAACAAAGACTGTCATTCTGCGTCCTCCTGGAGGTCCATAGGTGCTGCCAATTCTTTTCTCAATGTAGCTTTCCACTGCTCGCTATGTATATAAAAACACCACAGTGCACAAAATGTACGACTAACAAAGGATTTTGGAGTGCATATTTTACCTGAAACATTATGGGTTCTGTTGCAGATGAGAAGTTCAGAGACTTGAAAAGGTCTGTCTCAGGATCATATTTTTTTGTGTAGCCTTTGATCATCACTGTCTTAGCTGTCCCTTGTTCACCAATAAGCAGTACAGCCTATAAACAAATACAGTACAGAACATACCTCACCATAAAGAAAAAAAGGTTTCTTAGTAATAATGGAAAACAAGTAGACCTTGCGTTGTTTGGCAATAATCTCCAGCAAGAAAGAGGTTCTTGTGTTGTCCACATTTGGTACAAGGATGGAGGTGTAGTCTGGAACATGATCTGTTGGATAAACATACTCCCCAACATGGTTGTTCCAATGACACCATTCACCTGAAACAGAAAGTCCATTTCTTGACAACTGTTCAAACACTCAGCAAAGAGGTGATACAGTATTTACAGCTTTACCGCTTGTGTTGACCATGTACTCAAACATCGTCTCGCCTGGCTCAGTTGGAGGCACATCAATACCGCTCTTGTGACTTTTGATGCACGCCTCTAGTTTGTCCCTATCCTCCAACTCCAAAATCGCTCCCAGGCTCCACATCAGAGCGAAGACAAAGAGACGTTCAAGCTGTTTGCTACCGGCAAAGCCCTCTGTCTCCTTGACTGGGAGGAGGCCCTCCAGCAGATTTACAGACTGAAGGTTAAAAATAATTAGTCAAAGTTTCAGTTTATGAGGATCATATCATTTTTAGGATGTTCTGAACATATACCTGCATTATGTAGTTACACTCTAAAAGTTCCATTTTTGGTTTAAGGTTCTGTTTCATGTACAGGTAAACATCCTCAAAAATCTTGTCATATAAATTTAGAATGCTTTCAGCCACTTTGGCATTGTGCTTGTTAGTCCATCCCTGGAACATAAAGGCCATATTTAAACATATATATAACATTCCAAGACACACTGACACTTAATAATTTAAACACTGTACTTGTAGTATGGGTCTCCAGCTGAGAGCTGATGAGCTCATAAAGACCATGCCTACTCTGGACACAGTAGCAGGAGAGGCATTGTCCATGTTGTGCACCTCAAACACCAGCTTACAAGATGGTGACATGGTGATGCGGTCACCATTAGCCAGAGTCAGTGTTTTGTTATCATCCAGGACAGAGTTGAGGTTCTCAATCCAAATGGCATCCACAGGACCATCTAGCACAATCCATATGAACTCCCCTGAAATATGACACGTTATAAATTGTGCATAACTGGTCTGAATGAAAAAAAAAGTTGTTACAAACCTTTCTTAGCTTTGAGTGTTCTCCTCCACAGAGTGGAAAATATCCCGTCGGTCCAGTCATTGGTGGCTGCGTCCAGACGCCCGAACATTTGTGGAGCTGTGATTGCTTTTGGGTTCATGCGCATCTCTTTGTGCGGGGCTCCACATTCACTCATAGATCGCATGAGAATGTTGATGACAGTGGTCTTTCCTGCACCACTTGGGCCCAAAGTCATCAGCCCATGGCGTACTCTTGAAGCTTCATAAAGCTGACAGTGACAGGCAGGTATCAGTAAGACCGTATTTTCCACACGGAAGCTAAACATGCAGACATTGGTGATGTGTCATTCAGATACCTGAACCAGCTTGAGGTTCCATGGTGGGTGGTTGACAATCCCAGCTAACTCAACTTGATGGGCAACAGCATCCTGAAGTTCAGCATATGTGCTGCCATCCAGTTGGATACCAGGGAACAAGTCATTGATAAGACTAAGGAAGAGAGGCTCATCCTCATCCACCTGAAATACACAGAAGGATTTATGTAAATAGTGCTGACTCTGTCATATCTGATCCCTGCCAGACAAGAATGTGTCATACCAGTTTAGACAGGTTCATGTCCCGCAGCACTCTCATGACAATGCTGGATTCTGTGTCATCAGGTCGTGCTCTTTTACAGGCTCCCAATGTTCTCAACACAGACAGGATGTTCCTTAAGCCAAAGTCATAGTGAACCTAACAAACAGCAGTTAGTGCTGTTAGTGCAATCATCATTCAAAATAGGAATGAAAAAGAATCAAGATTTTCACCTGCTTTGTCAATTGTTCTTCACATAGTTTGTAAAGAACAAAGAACTTCTGGGCTAAGATAACATTGTCATTGAATCCACAACTGGCAAGTTTGACTCTCATGATGATCTGCCAACAACAAAGATAAGGGGTTCAGTTTTAAGAACACAGAAGTAATGCCTTTCTTTGTTTTTCCATCTTGACCCACCTGCCGGTCTGGAACCATCATAGACACTGTCCTGAACTGTACTTTTAAGTTCTCAGGAAGTTCCTGACGGCCAGCATATCCGGGATTCTACAGACAGAGATCACATTCTTTTACATTAAATAGTTTCTCCTGAGTTTGAATGGTCTGCATGTGCATTGTGCATCTTACCATAGTGATAAACAGACCAAACTCTGGATTCAGATCCACACAGTCGCCATCAGTGAAAATGAAAGTACTTTTGAGTTTCTTGCGTGCCTGCAGGACAATGTGGATCTGCTGAGCAGCGACAGATAACACCGGCAGGTCGATTCTGTTGAACTCATCAAAGCAGCCCCAGGACCCTGACTGTGCAAGACCTGAAAAAATAAAGAATACACAATAGGTGACCAGTGAAACTGACAACCACACGGCTTGAGTTCTTTTTATGCCTTAAATACCTTTATATATCCTTCCGAGTCCTCTGAAGTCCATCTGATCAGAGCAGTTGAACACTACAACGTACTTTCCAAGGCAGCGACCCATGTCTTTGGTGGTTTCAGTCTTCCCAGTGCCAGCTGGCCCAGCAGGGGCTCCTCCCATGCTCATGCCCAGAGCCTGAGCCAGTGTGATGTAACACCTGAAAAAAAATGAAAAAATATGCAACATGTCCAGTTTGCACATATGAAAATCTAATTCTTCTCTTCTTGCCTGTCAGTCAGAGGGGTGATGACCAGGCGATCAGTACAGCCTAGGAACTCATTTTGGTAGATGAAGTCAACATTAGTTATAGATACAATGACCTTATCTATGTCCTCTTTGAAGTAGAATCTGCTCTGCTTTAGCCATTCAAAGTCATTGACTGATTTTATGTGCTTCTTCACCTGAGGAAAAGCAGGATGGTTATCATATAAATAACAATAATAGTCATAAAAATAGACAGATTTGATTAAAGAACCTACCAAATCTTCAAATATATCACTCTGATGCACATGGATTGTAACGAGAGTCTCATATTTCACTCTATCAAATCTGCTCAGGTCATAGGTGGTTTGTTTAATGAGTGTGCTGAGAAGCTCCAGGAAACTCTTTTTGGTTGATGGCATGATATTTTTGTCATACTCAGCATTTTCTAGGGCCTCTTCTGCATCTCTGGTCCAAAGCATCTGGATCCCCAACAACCCCACCTTCAAAAACAGAGATGGTTGCAACAAGAAATAAGAAAACAATCCTGACATGTAAAGTGTTTTATGAGGCCTAAGGCTATAATTCTCCTCACACTGACCTGTGCTTGAAACCTGTCAAGGAAAGAAAGAAGATCAAAATCTTCATCGTTTATCTCCAGATCTGAAGCTCTGATCACAGAGTGTAATGATGCCTGCTGTTGCAACAGCAACTCCCCAAGCCAAATCTCCACTGGTCCCTGTGCCATGACACTAGTGTCCAGCTGAAACCATAAACATAGTGTGCCACATTATATCTACTGCAGAATTACAATTACAATATGCAAATGCTATTAAAATGATTGTGCAGACCTGTAGTTTCTCTCCTTCTTGTGAAATCACAGACAAAATCTTGTCATACTCTTTTGAATGGAACTCAGCTTCAT
>JAVQJX010062823.1:0-10563 GCA_036025115.1 Ambassis agassizii
CAAAATTACACTGCAGCTACAAGCCTTTGTATGATATAAATTAATAGCTCTAGATTTAATTAGTAAAAGCCAGAATTATAGAAAAGTGATTTAAAGAAGGTAGATTTTCGTGGCAGATCAGTGATGTGCATAAAAACTATTGCTCACCAGCAGTACCTACTCTACCTACTAAAATACTTCTCAACTATCTTTAGACCAGTTAGAAATAAAACAGTCACTTCATGTCTGTGAGTGGTAACAAGGGAGAGAGAGAAACACACTGCAGTCCATGAGTGACTCATGCAACTTTTTTTCTGTCCCCAATTAGAGACAGGGAGATCACTGATTACATTGTGGTCTCACAGTTTTATGTTCCAGTTTACCATGAGGATACAGCTGCACAGATCTGTGTATCTCCCAGGAATGCGTCCATTCATTTACCCACTGCAATCAGATTTAGCATACATCTTGAGGTCCATCCACTGAGATTTCTCTACCATGTGGATAAAACTTGGATCCACTCTACCAATCACAGACTAAAGTGGTGGAATTTATCCAGTGGAACACATCCAAAGTCTCCAGCTCCCAAGAAGCCAAATTGAACTGTGGCTAAGCGAATAGCCTCAATTTTCTGGGCACACTGCTGGTGCAAAAGAGATGCAGTGTCACAGGTGATATCTCAGACACCTCTACAAGTCTCATCAACCAGGACAACACAGTCCACCACAGTGATGGCGGCCATTCAGGAATGTGAATTTGAACCACAATTTCTGCAGCCCTGAAAGTGTGCCACACCCTTAATCTCATCCACCCTCACTCTGGAACCAATGGGCTACAGGAGAATACAATGCCTCATCTTAGATGTAGTTATTGCTTGTGTGCCTGGTGTTTTCATGGGCTGACCTGGTCGTTTACATGTGCATTCACAAGACATTTTCAAAGAGAGATGGATATGTACGTAAAACAAAAGGAGAATGTTGCTAAAAAAAATAAAAAAAAGACAAAAAGAAAAAGTCCTAACGGGGAAGACACGTTTCATCCCTGTATGTGATAGCTGCTTTTATCCAGTGTGAGGAGACAAATTCCTGAGGACGCTGAGTGCTCATGGCTATTTAAATCCCTAAAAAGTAATTTCATTCACATAGAGCTGCTCTAATCCCGACAAAATCTCCATAGCCAACCAAACCTATCAGTGAAATGATCAGGCGTCTCTGAAGTGTTTGGAGCTCTTCAACTCACTTCAACACCAAGAGCGTCGCTCAGTCCCTGTCCTTTCTGATGAGAATAATCAGAGCTTGCTGCTAGTTGCTTCTGTGCTTTATGTGTCTAAATTGTGCCTAGCAGGCAATCATTTTAAGAAGCTATGAGTGCTCTCTAAGTCGGATATGCTGGTGCTTGAAGTTAATGTTGTTTTGCTTCCTTTATAATTGCTAAACCTCCCACTGCTCATAAATCTGCAACATAAAGCGGGCAATTTAGTTTTTTTTTCCTTTCTGTGAAAGCAGATGTTGCTTGGTCACAGGGAAATGTCTATATTTGGTACAGATGGATATACATCATCGGCTCTTCTTGTCTGGTCCTGTTTCACGCGCCTCTGGTTTAATAAAACCATTCCTTTACCATTAAATCTCCTTAATTATTATCTGCTTTGCATCCTTTATTCAGGGCCTGCCTCCTCTCTTTCTCCTTCCTTTGCGCTCCTCTATAACATTTATCACCCCCCTCTCTCTCTATTCATGCTTGTCTCTGGAGACTAATTTGTCCAGACTACACTCATGATCTCCTCCTTTGAATTCTGATATTCAGGTGTCAGCAAGGTTTAGGTCATCAGCTGGATCACAGCTAAGCGATGTCTTCTGGTATTTATGTGCCCTTTTATGTATGTCCATGCTGGCAGTGAGTGTGTTGAAGATTCCAGCTGTTGTGTTGACTTTATATTTCCCCTTAGGGAGCTTAAAGAATGAATTTGAATGCAAAGAGAATGAAACCTAGAAATAAAGATGACAAAAAAAAGACTATAGTAACAACTATAACTCAGAAAACATATACTCAAGTTGCCACAGAGGGACTAAAGAATACATAGGAAGCCAAATAATTTTGGGATTGACTTTCAGACAATGGATCCTCAGAGCAAAACGTCCCTCCTCGCTTATTGTGCCAGTCCCTATCTGCTGTTTATTTTAAGTGTGCTACTTTAATGAGTTTTGCTATCTCTACCTTGCTGCCAGTGCATTATACTCTGTTAAGAAGAATCTCTTTCAATAGTGTTTCTTTTAACTGCATTGTTGATCTTTTTTGACTTTAGAGTGAAAGCAACAAAACCCTGTCATTGCATCTCATGGGACAATTCTTACTCTTACTGCTTACTGCATTTTTAATTAATGTATGATTACATTGAAACAAGAAAACGAGCTGAAGGGCATGAGTGGTCTGGAAGCAAGGCGCTCTCAGTCTGCACCAGCTGTGTCAAAACCTGCAGTTTCTTCTTTTTCCACTGGGTGTTGGCTTCAAAAGTGAGGCAGGGAACAACATCACAGCAAAAATGCACATTTATAGTACAAAAACACAATTTTGCGAAGCGTGTGAGTGTGTTACAGCAGGGAACGCACTCACATTATGACCTCATCTCAGCCTTACTCATGTTTCATCTCTTTGCCTTTATTGGGACTTTAGGTTGAGCTGCCAACACTGCAATAGTTGACTCCCACAGGGATTTAAAACAGGTCCTTGGATATCTATAGGTCTTGTCACAGGCGCTGTAGCCATAGTTACTATATAGTAACTTTATGTCTTAAACTCCCTCGTATATTTTTGGACACACTGCAAGCATGTTTATTTCTGCTCTGACATTGGACATTTTAATGTAGGCATCTATGGCAAATAGATAGAAAACTCCCTTTTGGAGCCAACCCCAGAGGCTGCAGGGGGTAACTGCAGTTTGTATGTCAGTAAACATTAAAGAGAAGTGAAACATTCTGGTTTTGCATCTCCAAAGTTTCAAACGGTCATTACATCCTTAATGGTTTGCAGTGTTTGCATTGAGGGTGGACTTTATTTTCCAATGAGCGCTCTGTCCAGCTCTCTTCTGGGTGGAAACACTAACAATGATGAGTCATTTGAGTCTAAAATGTGTTTATGGTTGTAATATGGCAATTATATTAGTGGAGGCGACTCTTCTACTCACCCAGCTTCCTCTCGGTCATTAAACAACAATTGTCTTGCATTGGTTTATTAGTAATAGGAGTTGATGGGGAAATGCTCAGATCAGAAACAAGTAAGAAAAGAGGCCGTATAAGAAAGTCACCAAATGCTTTTATATAACATGACAGAAAAATGAATCACTCTCAGGCTGGATTGATGCTTTCTTTATTCAGCATCATTTCAATAAGGACGCAGCATTTGGGTTAAGGAAGGATAAAAAGAAAACTGAGCAGGTGAGAGAGGAGAGAAAAGAGAGCAGCAAGAGAGATAAATGAAGTTGGGAAGAAGGGATTATCCAGCTCCATAAAGGGATAGGCGAAGATGGACGAGAGGAAGAGAGGGATGATGAGAGGAGGGATGCGGGGGGACTCAGATGAGCAGGCTATTACTATGATAGATAGAGCCATGGAAGTGTAAGGGATGGAAAGAGTCATCGGGTGAATTTAGATAAAAAGAGAGGGCAGTGTGCAGGATAAAATGAGAAAATGTGGTGATTACATCAGAGACAAGGAGAAGGGATCAATGCATTTAGTTTAAATTATTCAATCATTTATTGATAATACGCAGATGCATGCAGACAGCTTTAATAAACTGCAAATGAATATGGTATAAATCAGTGTTGTAATTCTCCTCAGACCTTGAGTCTGGGGAAGGAAAACACACACTTTTACAGTGACAACCACTGATGCACACAAATCTTATGTTTGGATGTAGGAGGACATCCGATGATTACTGAGGACACAGCCTTTAATCCTAAGAAGGATGTGGTTTGCACTGTGTATAGTGAGACAGACAACTAGATGTTCTAACTTTGTGCTTGAGAGAGAAATTTGTTTCAAGAATAAGTTTTTATTGTTGTTGATTTTATTACACTGTTATGTGTAATAAGTCAACGCCACCAGGGTATTAATCAAACACAACACAATGTATGATCTTTATATTACATGTAGCGTAAGGCTTGACAACACAATCTAACATGATTCTGTAACCAATAAAATGGCGGAGAAACTTGTTGCAGGATGTAAGATGTAGTGAAAGTTAAGGAAAAGTGTCTGTGCAAAAATGTGGAAATACAGACTTTCCAAATTGCTTTCAAGCGCTGTCCAATCATGAGTTCTCAGTACCTCATATCCATGTGTCTGATGTAGGGCTTGGATAAAGAAACCAACATATGTTTCTTGAAATGCACTTAAGTAAGTTAAGTCATTTATTTTTAAATATTGACAAGACAATTACATGCATAAGGACATAAATATTGAAGTGTCAAGTTATTTTGTAAAAGCTCAGCCACACTGGCCTCAGGATGGAAAGGTCACTTCATAACACGCTGTTGTGCACTGCGGCAGCACCAGCTGCCAAAAGCTGGTTATTTCACTCGTCTTTATTTGCTGGATGAATAAAGAAG
Source organism: Ambassis agassizii (assembly GCA_036025115.1). Classification (NCBI taxonomy): domain Eukaryota; kingdom Metazoa; phylum Chordata; class Actinopteri; family Ambassidae; genus Ambassis; species Ambassis agassizii. The sequence goes on from JAVQJX010062823.1 coordinate 4,586, forward strand.
CAATTCTCTCCTTTATTAAAGACAATTTACCACAGAGCTCATCTCAGGGGTAATTCAATCTCCATGCTGTGGGAGAGGCACAAACACAGAGTCACACAGAGTGCTTTACTCCTACACACACACACACACACACACACACACACACACACACACACACACACACACACACACACACACACTCCACAGGCAATATATGAAGTGACAGAAAACCACAACCAAAAGCCAAAGCAACAAACACTTGCATACACACATAGGCACATAATGAATGAATGATTGCACACACACTCAGCAGAGACGTGAAGTGAAAAGAGGAGTCGGTTAATGACGCTAATGGAAATTATCCATGTCTGGTTCCCACTGGCCACAGCTTAAAGGACTGGGCCTGTTTACTACATTACCCTCAGACCCCTCTGGGAGACGGCGTATTAGCAGCCAAGGTAACGGTCATCAGCATATTCTCTCTCTCCCCTTGTTGCTTTTTGTTTTTCACTTACATTCCTTTTATTCTCACTTCTAATTTACATTTGAACTACTTTGCACTCATTTTCTTTCTTTCTTTTTTTTTTCCATCTCTCTCTATCCATCTGTAGCTGCTCCCACAAGCTGCTGCAAATTATTCAAATGATTAAAGTTGCCTTTTATATAAACTAAACATTTGCTGTTCTGTTTAGTCAACACTCTGTCATAGCCCACAATCAAATAGGCAAGCCAACTTTTTCATTCCAATAAAGAGGCTTTAATTTTACTTCCTGGGGGAACCGTTTTGATTCGTTTCATCTTTTAATCAAGACTCAAACTTGGGTAGCAACAACAGCTTTTATCCCGGTTTTATTTTTGTACGTCTCCTGGTACAGTTTTATAATTCGTTGTTTTGTTTTCTTTTTTTCTTTTTTTTGGCTGAATAACAGCTGATTAAATGTTCATATGTGCATATTATGCTGTCTGGCTTAACATTTCAGTGGTATGAACTACTACTTAGTTCAAACAGACTTAGTCAATGTGTGGAAATGAGATGTCTGTTTTCTGTATGTTTGGTTGAAACTAGGGCTGTCAAACGAATCAAGATTAATCTCAGAATTTCATAGTTATCACAATTAATCACACTGCCAAATGTGTGCTTGGCCTGCATGTTGTCAGGAAATGGGTGCGGACACAGGGGCAGACAGGAGGCAGTACTGAGTTCAAAAAATGATCAAAAGTTTATTCACAATCACTGTACAAAAAGAGCTGGGACTGGACTGAAGAATGGTCAGACGAACTGGGGTCGGTAGCCAGGAATCCACGGGGCTGAGGTACAAAAGGGGATTAGCAGAGACGGAGTCAAAAAACAGGCGGACTTCATACACAAAGAGCTCGAGCAAAAGTACCAAGGGATTAGGCAAAGGCTTAGTCAAAAACACAGGCTAAAGTTCAAAAACGGATCTAAGGCTGGAGAACAAGTTTTCAAAAGGCTGGCAGGTTAAGTACTGGCTTAAGACGAACTGGCAGCGAGTGCAGGGAGACAGACAGTAAATACAGAGGAGCAGGGAAGACAATTAGACACAGGTGACACACATTAGGGTGGAGCAGGTAATCACCAGGAGGAGGGAGCACACGAGGATGGGGAAGACAAGACACCTGAAATGAGAGGGAGGTCAGTGACTTCAAAATAAAACAGGAAATGGTACAACAAAACAACAAGATACAAAGTAAAAGCCCTGGCTCAGAACAGAAACCCTGACACATGTGGTATTTCAGGCTAAATGTACTCCGGTGATAGCTAAACTCAGCCTGACAATAACTGCAAACAGCCTTTGTTCTGTCAAGTGAGCCATCTGGCAAATGTTTGAAATGAAACATCCCGTTTCACAGACAGAGATGCTGCGCACAGTCAAGTAAGTCTCAACATGAACTATGGATGACTTGCAGGGCCAAACAGAATTCGCGGTAACTGCACTAATTGTTTTTTAATCGTGTTAAAATGAGATTGCTCTATTATTGCGTTAACTTTGACAGTCCTAGTTGAAGCCAATAATCACACTGTTTAATTAGCAATGGCATATCACTTTGTAAATTATTTTCCATCCTTACCATTTGATGGTGTGTTTGAATTCTCAAGAGAAATGTGCTGTTTCACATGTGACAGGCCTATAGTGCTAAAGATCTCCCACAAGAAGACTTGAAACATGTCAGTTCTTTCATGTTTAGGTGGAATATATTCATTCATGTCACATTCTTGACATTTTTAATGTATAGCACTTTGTGTATCCTAACTGTTTTTCTTAAGCCTTTGTTGTCTTTGCCATCCTCAAATTAAAACGTCTTAAATCATTTTGTCATTTAGTGAGACCCCTTGATGAATGTCCATGGACTCCCCTCCCCACGTAACCATGATTAGTAGGCTAAATTCTGTATCAATCACTCACCAATCCATTTTACAGATAGAATTTAACCCCTGCTTTAGTTTCCATATAGAGATCAAAGCCACACTAATGAGCTGTGGGATCACAATTAGTGCGGAGATTTGTGATTGATTAGCTAATTATGATAATTCAACTGCTTATATGGAAATAGCATTAATGTCTTCTGAGAGAATGTGTTTGTACATAAGAGAGAGAGAGGCAGTTACCTGGAAACATGAGGCTCTTTGGTGTGAGGTGTACATTTTATTCCTACAGTCTGTGCATACAGTTACTTTATCCCTAACCTGTAGAATCCTATTAGTGAAATGATACTAAGATGTTGTCTAACCATCAGCCTATGTCTTTTTTTGGCATCATGTATGTTTGTTGTCCACATGCATCAAAGTCCATACCATTCATCTGAATACTTTATCTCACAAACAACAACAGAGCTGTTTTACTTGCGGTCATGAGCTCATTGCAGTTTGCTGCCTAAAGGTCAAAACATGTTGCCATAACTCAACTTGTGAACATGATATTTCAGAAAGCGCTTGATGGAAAGCCATCACATTTGGCATAAAAGTTTTATGTATAAATTGATGTCCAAAGGTAAAGGCTGTGAGAGTTTATGACAATGTAAGGTTAAAGGTCAACCTCACTGGATTTTACAAAATAGGGGAGCAAAGGAGGAAAGTGACCTTGTCCATGACATCACTTGAATGGATGGGCTTCTGTCTGGGCAGTCGGATGCTAGGAGTCAGAGGCAGTGTGATATTATTGGTATATCTTGGAACAGCAAAACATTTAAGCATCAGCTGTCACTAATACATTTGTCAAGGACCTTCATGAAGGACTCTTAAAATTAGAACATTTAAACTGGAAAGAACCAGCCATATGTAATTTTAAATTGAGGATCACACCTAAAACCTAAGTATTCACACTTCAGTATTACTATTGAAATCCCTTTTCTTTGCAAAAGTGTGAGTCCTGACCTTCTTGTTTAAAGTTAAGATAAGAGGTGTCATATATTTGTGGTATCATTATATCAGTGTTCCTCCGTATCTCTCTGCAGGCATGCGTATCCTGGTCAACCTGCTGCTTGACACTCTGCCCATGCTGGGTAACGTCCTCCTCCTCTGTTTCTTCGTCTTCTTCATCTTTGGCATCATCGGGGTGCAGCTGTGGGCGGGGCTTCTGAGGAACCGCTGCTACCCGGAGGAGAACTTCACACAGTGAGTCACAGCCTGGTCTGAATGTCAATACACAAACTTAGCCATACAGTCTTTTACTGTACACCTGTGTGTGTGTGTGTGTGTGTGTATTTGCATATGTGTCTGTCACCTCACCTCTCATTACCTGCCCTCCTTCAGCATGACTCAAGAAGATTAATTACATCATCCACTCAATTTACAGATATTACCATAGAGAGAGATGAAGGCTCTCTCTCTTGTTCTCTGTCTCTCAAGTGCTAATATAATGAGACTGATTGCCAACCAAAATTTGCACAAAGCAAATATCATTATCTCAGAAGCAAATCTGCCACTTAATTAAAAACTGAGACTCTTTTTCTTTCCCCACCCTTTATTCTGTCAAATCATATTATTTCAGTGTGAAGAAGAGCTATAGAGATGTAGAATTCCAGGAAAGTACACTTGGTATTAGTGCTTTTTTGGGTGATTTTACACGCCCCTCCAAAAACTTCTCCGGCTTAGTTTGACCCTGACTGCCCCTTGTTTGAGGAGATAAGGCTGGACCTGCTGACTTGTTTCCTGTGTTCTTCCTAGTAAACAATTTTTTTTTTTTTCCTCCGCCTGCCGAATGTTTACTCTGTGCTGTCCTTGTTGTCACTGTGACTGTGTGCCACCCCTGCAGTCACACACATGCCCTTATTCGTTCTCCTGAAACACACGCATACACATTAAAAGGATGCATAGTTATGAATACACACATACAAGCACAACCTTACACACACCTTATTGAATATTTCCAGCAGAGTATCTGGTTTTAGGAAAAGGTCTATGCTTTACGATGCTAATAATGTGAACCAGGTGTACTGTGCCTTTATCCCTGTGCTGCCCGTAACCTTTAAAGTTTGACAACTGGCTGGATTTTGTATTTTTCTCTATCTACCCTGTTATTTTTCAGGACTAATGTTATGTATCTCAGTGGCTGTGGGCTGTTTGTTTTGGTGGAAGTATCAGAAATGCAATCAATCGTCTATCTTGTTCGCTTCACACTGAGCCGTGCGAATGCTTTGTGGTTGAATTAGGGCGACTATGCTTGTGTTTTTCAGTAGCACAGGGAACACTTGTATTTCTGTGCATAAAACTGTGTAGCACACTGTTGCAGAAACACCAGCTGTCACTCAGACATCAGCAACCTTCAACTCATAAAACATACTTTGGTGTTTTTAAGCAGCTGGTTTTGTAGACGCCTCTCGAGTCACGTCGGAGTTCTCATGCAGAAGCACTTTAAAGATATAAAGTGAGGCGCTCATTTTTGTTTTTTGAGTCTTTGTTTGCTAAGCCATTGACAAGACCTTGTCAAGTGCTCTCATGCCTCTGTGCCACTGGAGAAAGCTGAGGGAACAATGATATATATTTACAATTGTACTAAGGGGACTTGTTTGACATTGTAAACGCAGCCTAGCACCATCTGAAAAATGACTGACACTGAGATATATGAACATTATACCAAAACCCTGTTGATAGTTGTGTTTCTCCCTCTGGACAGCTGCTTTTCATTTTCCTTTTTCTTAACCTGGGGGACCAGATATTCTGTTACATAGTGAGATCATTTAAGGACATTTGGAATATACAGGTGCATGTGTATACTTATACAGATATTTTTAGTGAAGCTGTTGGTAGACAATTAAGCCATGAGGAAAATACTGACAAAAAAAGCACTAAATCAATCATATTGTTATGGTAGAAAACCCAGCTCAAGGTCCATTCAAACAGCCTTCAATTTGCCTTGCTGTGTTGTGTGAAACACTGCAGCAGAATCCTGGAGCATTTTGTCACAGCTCTGAGCTAGCATCAGAGGTAGTAACACAGCCGGACTGACTGCTGTGTGAATGGACGAGCCAAGCACACCATAGAATACATGAGTCACACTAATGACTGCAAAATGCCAAAATGTCTTTAATATCATGCACCAAGTCTGCATGAACAGGTAGGAGAACTGAACTCCAGAGTAGTCTTCAGTGTGGCTTGGTACCATAATCTCTGTGTGAAATCAGCTTCAGGTGCACATTCTGAATCACAATCTGATCTCCTTAAAAAAACTGCCATGTCTGATGTTTTATCTACAGAAAAACACTATCACTTATCGTTATTTTCAAATGACGTCAAATGGAGCCATATGATTCTCTGGGTGATCATTGGTTGCTTACTTCGTTTTTTTTTTTTTTGGTCACATGGGCATAGGAGGTGTCAGAGGTAACAAAGGGTCACTGACCCACCTGTGCTCAGGTTGGAGAGAAAGAAGAGAGAGTTGGGTCGCTGTGATTTTTGTTGAGGCGCCGCCCCGCGCGGGGGGGGCCGGGGTGTGGGGGGGGGGGTGTTTGGGGGTGTGGGGGGGGGGGGGGTGGGGGGG
>JAVQJX010062857.1:0-14233 GCA_036025115.1 Ambassis agassizii
ATCATTGTTTTCTCACCATGATAAACTTGCCAGATTTGCTTTGAGAGATAGTTAGATTTACTTGGATAATTTCAGCACGTTTTCGTTTTTGTCTTGGTATTTACTTCTATTGAGCTGTCATTTGTCATTTCATTTCTATTCAGCAGAATTTCACTCAGTACTGATGCACATATCACATTGTTGTTGCAGGTACCAATTTTCAGTAAAAAGGAGGAGGTTTTTGGGTACTTGGCTAAGTACTCAGTCCCTGTTATGCGTTCGGCATGGATGATCAAGATGACCTGTGCTTATCACGCTGCTATCACAGAAACTAAAGTGAAGAAAAGACATGTGATTGATCCTTGTATAGGTAGGACAATTTACATTACATTCCATACAAACATCTCTTTTTATTTTTGTGGGATCTTTGACTACATTTTATTTTTGTTGTCTGTAGAATGGACCCAGATTATTACTAAGTATCTTTGGGAGCAGCTTCAGAAGGTGGCTGAGTTTTATAGGCAGGTTCCAAGCCAAGGCTGCAGCTCACCCCTTCCAGCCATGCCTGCTGATGTGGAAACGGCCATGAAGCAATGGGAATACAACGAGAAGCTGGCCATGTTCATGTTTCAGGTCAGTTCACTCTCCGAATTTGCTCCAGTAGATATGCTTACATTAGTTATTTCTGAGCAGGAAATTCTTGAGCATATTGTGTATCATTAAATGTTCATCTGCTCCAAAATGCATTTGTGCCTCTGCGTTTCAGGATGGCATGTTAGACAGACATGAGTTCCTGACATGGGTGCTGGAGTGTTTCGAAAAAGTCCGACCCGGTGAAGACGAGCTTCTCAGACTTCTCCTGCCACTTCTGCTTCAGGTAGACAGACACCATCACTTCATCTACTAATGAATTATGCCTTGCTAAGCGTTCAAGCAGCCGTACGCACAGCTGTTCCAGCTGTCAGCAGTTCATCATCTTTTATGTCTTGGGCTGCCTGTGGTGACCTTTGCTGACAGTGCCCAGTGGGGCCCACAGCCACTTTTGTTCCTCTCTCTGATGTTAATGGACACTGAGTGCTGCTGGTAATGCTGTGAATCTCTCCTCTGTGCCACAGTACTCAGGGGAATTCGTACAGTCTGCTTACTTGTCACGAAGACTGGCTTATTTCTGCACACGCCGCCTCAACTTGTTGCTAAGTGACGGGAGCCTGGGCCCCGGCACAGGAGGGCATCCGGCCCACGGCATCTTGACACAGCAAGGCAACGCTCTGCCCCCGACTCCAACCTCTCAGCCAGCAGGAGGGAACCAGCCGCAGACACCTTTCACAGATTTCTACATCTGCCCACAGCACAGGCCTCTGGTGTTCGGCCTCAGCTGCATGTTACAGGTATATGTGGGTTATTTTATATTATTCTAAAAAAAAATGTAAGTCACTACTTACTCTGCTTTTTTCTTTCTTCCCCTTGCTCATTTTTGTTTCATCAGAGCATCGTGTTGTGCTGTCCCAGTGCTCTGGTCTGGCATTACTCTTTAACAGACAGCAGAAACAAGACTGGTTCACCTCTTGACCTGCTGCCCATCGCTCCTTCCAGCTTGCCAATGCCAGGAGGCAATACTGCCTTTACACAGCAGGTACTTCCATCAGCACTTTTGTTTTGTGTGCAACATATATAAGTTTGTAACGCTTTTAGTGTTATATGCAACATATGTTTGTTTGTTTTTTACTGCAGGTTCGTGTAAAGCTGCGAGAAATCGAGGAGCAAATAAAGGAGCGAGGCCAGGCGGTGGAGTTCAGGTGGTCATTTGATAAGTGCCAAGAGACCACAGCAGGTAATAAGAGTGTTCCTTTTCATCTCTGCTGACACACCCCTTTTTCACAGCTCATAAGGACAGTTTGACATGATGCGATCTGTTGCCAGGGTTTACCATCGGCCGAGTTCTCCACACTCTGGAGGTTTTGGACAACCACAGCTTTGAGAGGTCTGACTTCAACAACTCGCTGGATTCACTGTACAACAGGATATTTGGTTCAGGACAGAGTAAAGATGGCCACGAGGTAAACACTGATTCCTACATTTTTATTTGGTTAAAGAATTATTGGAGAAGATAATCAGATTATGAAATGTGGCATCTGTCTCAAACTGCTTTTTTTTTTTAAATCCAGATGTCTCCCGATGATGATGCGGTGGTGACCTTGCTTTGTGAATGGGCTGTGTGCTGTAAGCGTTCAGGCAGACACAGGGCCATGGTGGTGGCAAAGCTGCTGGAAAAGAGACAAGCCGAGATAGAAGCAGAGGTAAGAGCCCGCCTCCCCAAACTTCATGATGACATTAAAATACTCTTACTGTATAATTCATTCATTCATTTGTGCTGCATTAAAGACAAATAATCAGCTGTGTGAATATGATTGAATCAGAATGTTTGTGAATGCATTTAGCACTCACGTCGTTTGTTGCGTGTCTGCTTTGTGTGTCTTTGTAGAGGTGTGGTGAGTCTGAAGTGGTGGATGAGAAGGGCTCGGTGTCATCCGGCTCTCTTTCTGCTGCCACACTGCCAGTGTTTCAGGATGTGCTGCTGCAGTTCCTCGATACTCAGGCTCCCACACTGAGTGAGTCTCACTCTTTTTCTTCTTTTTTTTGTTCCTTCCAGCAGCGATGATTCTTAATAGCGTCAAACTTGATCTTAGTGTAATAGTGAAGGAACCTAATGTTCTTTTGTCTTTGCCTTCATTTCATTACTCTCTGCATATTTATTCTCAATGATATGGCAGGGCAGACCTGCTATTAAATTATTCAAATCCTCTTATCTCCCTCACAGCGGAACCCGGGAATGAAAGCGAGCGAGTGGAGTTCTCCAACCTGGTCCTCCTTTTCTGTGAGCTCGTCCGTCACGACGTCTTTTCACACAATATCTACATATGCACGCTCATTTCCCGCGGCGACCTGGCTTCTGACTCCCACCTGCCGCGCCCACGTTCGCCAAGTGATGAGCCCTCCGATGAGTCAGAGCGCAAAGAGCAGGAGGCAGGCAGCAGTGTCAAGATGGAGGCACGTTGGAGGCATCTGTTGTCGGTGTTGTGTCATATCATAAACAGTGTAGTGTGAAAGGGTAACACAAGTTTGTTGTTTATTCAACAGGATACTGGTCTCTCAGAGTCGATGGATATTGATCATAACTCGAGTGCTAATTTTGATGAGGTATCTGCAGTGTTTTTTTTCACATTCTGTCTTTTATTTTACTTTATTTTTCCTCGTTATTCACTTTTTTTTTCGCCTTGCAGATGTTTTCACCCCCAATGCACTGTGAGTCCAAGGGCAGCCCATCACCTGAGAAGCCTGTTCCAGAGCAGGACAGCAAGGCCAGCTGTAAGGACAAGGGTATGGACCCTGCCTTCCCTCAGCTGTACGAGCAGCCTCGCCACATTCAGTACGCCACTCACTTCCCGGTTCCTCAGGTAAGACTACTGACATTCAGGCTTTTTTAATTTATGAATGACTATAGTATGAGTAAGTCCTGAGGTATTAAAGTAATAATCATCTATGAAAAAACATGGACCCGTCACAAAGCTTGCCTGTAAGTAGAAAGGTACTTCAGTGGCCCCAATATGTACATATATGTGATAATACGCTGTTTATGCAACTTGCAGACGTTTGGAGGCTTTTTAAAGTGAGATAACACTGGATCATGTCATGTCCTAGCAGGCGTAATATTGAACGCTGCATATGCTATACAAGAGCTTCACCACCAGCTGTACTTGCCTGCTATGTCATGATACAAAGCTGGTTTAAAATCTGCAGCGTTTCCCTCTCAGTTTCTGTAGCTTTCTGAAACTTAAACTCATTTTCATTTTCACCCTCGGTTTAATATAGCCCCAGTGTTAAAACGGCAAATATACACAGGACACTTAACATTCTTAACAATCAAATCCAGATGGCCTAAAGCAAATATTTAAGCTAAAAATGTCAAAGTAAATTCCATCAAATGATTCCTCAAGCTTCGTCTGATATGTGCCGCCTCTCAGTTAATCGAGTGCGTCCAGTTTTACAGGGACCTTTTTTTTTGTTCATGTCTTTAGGAGGAAAGTACCAGTCATGAATGCAACCAGCGGTTAGTGGTCCTCTACGGTGTGGGCAAACTGAGAGATGAGGCGCGACACACCATCAAGAAAATCACCAAAGACATCTTGAAGGTGCTCAACCGCAAAAGCACAGCAGAAACAGGTAACGACAGTCTTCACTTTCATCATCTTTTGTCTGATGTGCCACATTTCCTACTTAGATATGTGTTATATTACTGCAGTCTGTCTTCCAGGATGAAGTGACTAGTTTTCATCTTTAAAGGTGGAAATTGAGGCAGTGAATTAGAATTTTTTACGTCTTCTCTTTGCAGAATATGTCATCTTTATTATATGAAAGATAGTGTTTTATAGCTTCCTGTGTGGAACGCTATGTTTGAAAACATCGTTCACATGCAGATTGATTACTCCCTTTCCTGCTGTGACCACTCCAGCTCCTCTTAATAAGTCTCTTAATTTTTTAATGCATTTCTATCCTTTTTTTCTCCATCCTTTCCTAAAAGAACAAGCTTTTTTTCCCCCTTACCGTATTTAGTAGTGTTTCCATCCCTCAATCTTTCTATGCTAATAGTTTTCATCTGTTCACAGCCACTTTAGTTTGGATAATGTGACCTTATTTAGGTTGTTTAAGAGTTGTAATCATGAAAACCTTCAGCTCAGCACTGTGTTTGTCTTCTATAAAAAGCACCAATTTGCTTTTCTGTTAAAGTGCCTGTATGAGAGTAAATATCAAAGAAGGAGGCTGGAAATAAGACACTAGATCAAACTGGCTTAACTAGATTTCATGGCTGACTTGTTTGGTAGATTTTCAGGGGGCAGAAACACTAGCCATGTTTTAAGTTGTAATTTTTCTCCTCACGTCTTTGTTTACGCCTGCAGGAGGGGAGGAAGGACAGAAGAGGAAGAGGAGCAAGCCGGAGGCCTTTCCCACTGCAGAGGATATCTTCTCCAAATTCCAGCACCTCTCCCACTTTGACCAGCACCAGGTCACCTCCCAGGTTGGACTCTTTCACGTCATGTTTAAAGAATAGGAAGGGGTCAATTGTATAGTTACTTAGGACACCTCATACAAATCTTCTGAGTGATTGTTTTGAATTTAAATGTTATTTAGATTTCAGGAGACAAGCTAAATGTGAATCACACTTTCTGTTGCAGATGGAGTAAAAAGTCTGTTTATTAAATTGTTGTAATGGAAGTACAACCCAGACTGGCCTTGTTTAGAGAGCCCTTCTTTAGTAAATAAGAAAGTACGCCATTCTTCACACTACAGGACGGGTTTGTTTTTTTTTGCTTTCATTTCAGCAGCTTCTCCTTTGTTTGTGTGCAGGTGTCCAGAAATGTGTTGGAGCAGATCACCAGCTTTGCCTTAGGAATGTCGTATCACCTGCCCCTTGTCCAACACATTCAGTTCATCTTTGACCTCATGGAGTACTCCCTCAACATCAGTGGCCTCATAGACTTTGCTATTCAGGTACTGAATAGCACTCACACTTCACATGAATAAATCCAGATAGGAATCCATTGTTATTCATGGCTCTTTGTTGAAATCTGTGGTCGCAGCTCCTGAATGAGTTGAGTCTGGTGGAAGCCGAACTGCTGCTGAAGTCATCCAGCCTGGTCGGCAGCTACACCACCAGCCTGTGTCTGTGTATCGTAGCTGTGCTGAGGAGGTACCACTCCTGCCTCATTCTCAATCCTGAGCAGACAGCACAAGTTTTTGATGGGTATGTCTTTTTAACATTCGTCAGCAGTCCATTATTGTTAAATGAGGTGAAACAGATTTGATACGATCCTTAAGGGGATGTTTGGAGGGTTATGCCTCCATTTTGTTTTATAATTAAAGTAGTAAAGCTAATTGCTAAGGAATTGTTGGTGCTTGCATTCTTTCAGAAACTACTTCGGCTGATTTTAATTAGGATTTTTGTATCACAGGGATGCTTTTATTGGAAATACGATTTCTAGTTGCAGAAGAAAGCAGCACAGTGTTGTTTTTACAACAGAGGGGTTAATTAGAGATTTTTTTAGGGCCTGGTGGGCAGATTAAGTTCGTTTTGGACAGAAAGAGGTTTATTCTAAGCTTATGTGGCTGTAGCTTACAGACGAGTGTTGTGTCAGAGTAGTTGTGTAAAACATTTTTCTCAACATTGTTCGAATGTGGTCACAGGTTGCGCATCGTGGTGAAGTCTGGCGTGAACCCAGCGGACTGTTCCTCTGCCGAACGCTGCATCCTGGCTTACCTGTATGATTTGTACACGTCATGCAGCCACCTGAAAAACAAATTTGGCGAGATCTTCAGGTACATAATACATTCATGGAATCTAATAATTAATGCGTTGTGGTGTTGCCTGCGTTTCACTGAACTTGTTTTCACTGATGTCTGCTTTCTTTCACAGCGAGTTCTGCTCTAAAGTGAAGAACTCCATCTACTGCAACATCGACCCGTCAGACTCCAACATGCTCTGGGATCCTGTGTTCATGATGGAAGCCATCGCCAACCCTTCAGCCCACAACTTCAACCACTCCATGGTGGGCAAAATCCTCAACGACAGTCCAGCCAACCGCTACAGCTTTGTCTGTAATGTGCTCATGGACGTGTGCGTGGACCACCGGGACCCTGAGAGGTCTGAAATTTGTTTTTGGATGTCTAATATTGCCACAAACGTACTGTGTTGAATTGCTGTTACATGAAGTGTAATATGCTTTCAGGGTGAACGACATCGGGATCCTTTGTGCAGAGCTGACGGCGTATTGTCGCTCGCTGAGTGCTGAGTGGCTCGGCATTCTGAAGGCTCTTTGCTGCTCCTCTAACAATGGAAACTGTGGCTTCAATGATTTGTTGTGTAACGTAGATGTAAGACACTTTTCTTTTGCATTTTTCTCAGATATTTGTACTCCATTTTGTTTTATTTTACTTTCTTGATTACAGCAATTTCATCACACATTGTCATCACACAGACCTTTACTTTCATTATTTTTTTATATTTCAGGTTAGTGATTTGTCCTTCCATGATTCCTTGGCAACCTTTGTAGCCATTCTCATAGCTAGACAGTGCTTGCTCCTCGAAGACCTGGTTCGTTGTGTGGCCATTCCTTCCCTGCTCAATGCAGGTAAATATTAACCTCTTGTTTCCTGTTACAGATAGGTATATTTTCTTTCTTTCTAAATTGTCTTTCAGATCGCCTTTTAAACTCTTGAAATATGAGTTTAAAAAAAAAAAAATACTATAGCCAAACATTTTTCTCTCAAACCTCTCTGTGTTTTGTGGGTTCCACCTTCCAGTGATCTAGATGTAGGCATTAGGAATTCTATAAATGAGTGAGTGGTGCAATACAGTTGGCCTCATAGGAAGGCATATGTTGCTGTATAATGCATGGCTTCTATCAGAGAGCAGAGTAAACACAACATATTTGATCGGGGTCCATCCTTTGTGCTTTTGGCAGATAAGTGCCTCTTTTTTCTCTCTCTCTGCTATTCAATCTTTTTTTCTCTCAGAGTGGAGACAAAACCTCATTCAGCCATGCTGTTTGGTAGGGTTTGGCTCTTTTTAAAGCACTACCATACAATACATGCCAAATGCCAAGAGCTTTCCCTTTGCAGTAAATCCTTTGTTTTCACTCCTGTTTTCATGGCAACGTCTCTGAAAAATCTGATGAGAAGTCTATCTAGAGCAGGGTTTAAATGTAGGCATGGAGCTGATGTGTTGGATTGTGTAACCTTACAAATGCCAAGAAACTCTAAGCTAATCAATGCAATATGTGTCTAAATCAGCCTGCAGTGAGCAGGACTCTGAGCCGGGAGCTAGACTCACCTGCAGGATCCTGTTACACCTGTTCAAGACGCCACAGCGTAACCCAGTTCCCCAAGATGGCGTGAAGTCAGGTAGTGAACACACCCACAAAAGTCTTAACCATATTTTATGTTTTGATCATTTTGTCATGTGTGATCATTTGTGCTCCTGTTACTTTGCAGACAAATCCTCTGTTGGTATCCGGTCATCCTGTGATCGTCACCTCCTTGCAGCTTCTCAGAACAGTATTGTTGTTGGAGCAGTATTTGCCGTCCTCAAAGCTGTGTTCATGCTGGGTATGAATTTTTGCATCAATCCTACGTCACTGATTGACTCATTGATATGAGTCAATCAGTGGACAATGATGTTTGTTGGTTCCTTCATGTTTTGGTTGTAGGTGACGCCGAGCTGAGAGGCTCAGGACTGTCGCACCCCGCCAGCCTTGACGACATATCCGAGGGACGCAACGTCTCCATAGAAACAGCCAGCCTGGATGTATATGCGAAGTATGTTCTGAAGACAATCTGCCAGCAGGTGAGGACATGAAACGGAGTGAATATATTTGAAAGCAGTTAAATTCATTACCACAGTTCACAGCCAATGTGAAATGCAAGAGATGAAAATGAAGAGGGGGAGATGACTAATACTAATGGCTTTCTACTGCGTGGACCTGTGCACACATTCTTTATTTGTGTTTAGTTTTATTTTCTGTGTGAGAATGCAGATAGAAACAATTAGCTTTCCATTTTTGCTTTCATGAAATTCTCTTTTATGCTAAAGGAGCAATGGTGTGAATCAGAATTTTCTGCACCAGATGATGCCACAAAGATATGAAAGCCATATAGAGAGCTGGCAGTAGCTGAGAGGCCTGGTCATGCTCAAAACCCTCATGAGACTTGAAAGACATTTTCTACTCAGCGTGGCTCGGGCATGTTTATTTCTATTGAAATGACCCCTTGCCCTGTTTTCATCACCACCGGTCAAAGCTTGTTTTTCCTGAACTTAATCTTTCTCCCTTCCTCTTCTTGTGTCTTGCAGGAATGGGTCGGAGAGCGCTGCTTGAAATCTCTGTCTGAGGACAGCAGCGCCCTCCAGGACCCAGTGCTGGTGAACATTCAGGCACAACGGCTTCTGCAGCTTATTTGCTATCCTCACCGTCAGCTGGACAGTGATGATGGCGACAACCCTCAGAGACAGAGAATCAAACGCATCCTGCAGGTAGAGAGGAAATACTTTTAGCTTTGACCTAATTGATTAATCTGTCTCTTTAGTGATGTATGTTGTACTGTGGGGGTCTGCTGCCCTCTGCTGGATAAATAAAGGAACACATACTTGTAATTTTATGAATGTGAATAGTTGACAAGTAAAAAAAAGTAATCCTTTCCCTGATGTAGAATATGGACCAATGGACGATGAGACAATCATCTCTGGAGCTGCAGCTGATGATCAAACAGAGCACAAACAATGTAAGTGGCATCTGTTTTTGTTGCTGAGGAGAAACGCATATGTGTAGTTGTTAATTTAAATGCACAATCAAATTTTGATTTCCTGTAGGAGCTCTACTCTCTGTTGGAGAACATAGCTAAAGCCACTATAGAGGTGTTTCAGAAGTCAGCTGAGATGAACTCCAGTAACTCCTCAGGAAATGGAGCAGCAGTCCAAGGGGGCTCCGCCTCCAATAACAACAGCACCACAAGCAAGATGAAACCTATTTTAAGGTCTGTTTTTTTTTCTCTGCATTGAATTGTCATGACTTGTTGAAAATGTGTAAAACTGGAGTCTAACATTTGCACTTTAATCTGCAGCTCATCAGAGCGATCAGGCGTTTGGTTGGTGGCTCCCTTGATAGCTAAGCTGCCCACCTCAGTCCAGGGCCATGTGCTGAAGGCAGCCGGAGAGGAGCTGGAGAAAGGACAGCACCTGGGCTCCTCCTCACGGAAGGAGAGGGACAGACAGAAACAGAAAAGGTAAAGGAACAGTTCCTTTGAATTAGGAATTCAGAATTGTTTTTCTTTTCTAATGTTGAGTTATTTATCCTCCTGCAGTATGTCTCTGCTGAGCCAGCAGCCGTTCCTGTCTCTGGTGTTGACCTGCTTGAAGGGGCAGGATGAGCAGAGAGAAGGTCTCCTCACCTCCCTCTACAGCCAGGTGCAGCAGATTGTCACCAACTGGAGAGAAGACCAGTACCAGGATGACTGCAAGGCGAAGCAAATGATGCATGAGGCACTGAAACTACGACTGAATCTTGTATGTAACCTCCCTAGAAAGACAAAAACCTGATACTAAACTAGTTCAAATCCAGTATGAGATTGGGTAAAAACATGTCTTGAACAGTATTTTTCTTTCCTAATAAGGTCGGTGGCATGTTTGACACGGTGCAGCGCAGTACCCAGCAAACCACTGAGTGGGCGGTACTACTCCTCGACATCATAAGCAGCGGCACAGTAGACATGCAGTCTAATAAGTGAGTGCAATCCACCCCCCACCCCTTAATCATTATACATGAATGGGTATGTTATTGACGTGTCTGACTCTGAACCTCTGCCTCTTTCCAACAGTGAGCTTTTCACAACAGTGTTGGACATGTTGAGTGTGCTGATTAACGGCACACTGGCTGCAGACATGTCCAGTATTTCTCAGGGCAGCATGGAGGAGAACAAGAGAGCATACATGAACCTGGTCAAAAAGCTCAGGGTGAGAACAGCAACACCTTTAACTTGCTCTTATTTTTATATCAATGCGATCTCTGAATAGAAAAGAACAGAATAAAAAGACAACAGCAGATCATCTACACAAATATCCTGCCTAAATAGAAACCTGAAACTGACCATAGTGTGAAAAAAGTGGTTTCACTGTCACCTCATGAAACACCAGCAGATAAATATCATGGTACATTTCTGTGACTAATTTGTATTTGTTTATTGTTTTATTTATTATCTGAGAGGAGATAATGTCTCAATTAACATCTACATAAATTTGTAACAAGTCTACCCGTTTTTATATTTGCAGAAAGAGCTTGGAGATCGGCAGTCGGAAAGCTTGGAAAAAGTTCGCCAGCTTCTGCCGCTGCCCAAGCAAACCCGGGACGTCATAACGTGTGAACCTCAGGGCTCACTGATAGACACAAAGGGCAACAAGATCGCAGGCTTTGAGAAGGAGGTAAACATCACAGCATGTTGCACTAAAATATAATAAGTGTACTAAGCTGGCAGGTTGACGCTTCTGAAGAGAAGTCACAACACAGCTGTCTGGTCTGTTCCATCAGGGTCTTCAAGTATCCACCAAACAGAAGATTTCTCCGTGGGATGTCTTTGAGGGTCTGAAACACTCCGCCCCTCTCTCCTGGGGTTGGTTTGGTACAGTGCGCGTGGACCGCAAAGTCACCAAGTTTGAGGAGCAGCAGCGTTTCCTCTTGTACCACACCCACATGAAACCCAAACCTCGTAGCTATTACCTGGAACCGCTCCCCCTGCCCCCTGAAGAGGAGGAGCCTCTGACACCTGTGTCCCAGGAACCAGAAAAAAAGATGATGGACGCAGTGAAGCCGGAAAAGAATGTGCCCGCTGTGCCGTCTGACTCGAACAAGAAGAAGTCCAACAAGAAAAAGAAAACTCCGACCGCCAAGACCGAGGTCAGCAGTCTCCATAATTCATACTATTGTGAACCATGTTTTACACACTGAGATTTATAAACATAATTGTTTTATCCTGCAGCAGGACTATGGAAACCGTGCACCAGGTGGTGTGAGCTATGGGACAAATATGCCACCAGACCTGACGCCGAACCACCTGTACGGCAGGCTACCTTATGGCCCACAGTCCATAAGCATGTACACCCAGAACCAGCCTCTACCTCCTGGTCAGTTCTCAGAATAGTCTTAACATTATCTTTTTGATTTGTGATTGATTTGTGTTCTGATTTGCTTTTTGTCCTTCAGGAGGTCCAGGTTTGGAACCTCCATACAGACCTCCACGCAACCCACAGATGAACAAAATGATACCCAACCGGCCCAATTATCCAGGCCTTCCAGGGAACATGTCCAATATGATGGGACTGGACAAGCAATATCAAATGGGTTATAAGCCCCAGCCTACCATGCCACAGGGACAGATACTACGACAGCAACTGCAGGTCAGACTGGTGAGTCAGTCCTCACTGACATGTCAAATGTAGCTGGAGCAAAATCGCTTCACTTCTATGAGTCGTCTTTCCTCTCTGGACAGGACTGGACATGAAGTCTTTGCTACTGGCTGACTTGCTTCCTTTTTCTTTTCTTTTTTTAGAATCAGAGCATAATGGGGCACCAGATCAGACAAATAACACCCAACCAACAATACACTTCAATGCAGACAACTCAGGTAAATCTGCGGAATCTATTTTCCACCCATTACTAATATTTATTTGCCTTCAAGAATCAAGAATTCTCAGTTTAGTTTTTAATCATCAATATTGTCTCTGTTTGTTCAGAACATATCTCAGGGCTATACCTCATACGGATCACACATGCAGCCGCATCCGTCCCAAGGTGGTGGTATAGTTCCTCCCTCTTACGGGAGCCAAAACTTCCAGGGCTCCCATCCTGGAGCCAACCCAGGTGTGGTGGATCCTCTGAGGCAAATGCAGCAGAGGCCCAGTGGTTATGTTCACCAGCAGGCTCCGGGCTACACACATAATATGCAGAACACACAGAGGTCAGTGTGTTTGGTTTTTTATATTGGTTTTTGTACACATTGTGCTGATCTTTTTTTTTTTTTTATTATCATGTTGCCTTGTAAACACCAGGTTTGCCCACCAGCCCATCCAACAGAATCCCATCATGCATGGCCTCGGTCACATGGGAGGCATGGGCGTCCATCCAGGCATGAGGCCAAATCAGATGCTGGCAGAGCAGCAGCAGCAGCAGCAGCAACAGCAACAGCAACAACAACAACAACAACAACAACAACAACAACAAGCAGCACAGCAACAGCAGCAGTACCTCAGACAACAACAAGCACTCAGAGTACGTCACTGATCATTACTTTTTAAATAGAAAACTGAAATATGGTTTTATGCCAATAATTTATTTTTCCTCTCACATCAGCAGCAAGCCCAACAGGTTCAGCAGCAGCAGCAGCAGCAGCAGCAGCAGCAGCAGGTCCAACCACAGCAGGTACCTCCTCAACAGCAGGTTCCACAGCAGCAACAGCAGCAGGTGTCAGCAGTGGCCCCACCTGGCCAAGCACAGAACCAGGGCCTAGGCATGCAGCCGCTGCCACCCCAGCAACCAATGGTAGGTCCAGGCCAGGTGAGGGTGCACTCACTAGAAGCAGGATCTTCCTTGTTGTTGTTGGTGTTTTTCAAACATTGGAATTGCACCCAATCAGCTCATTCAACCTTTTTTCCCATTGTGGTAAAACATGCGATTGTCTCAGTCATGGTCACAACTTTGTCAGTTTGACTTGTGCTAGAGGGACAAGACTTGAATAAAGGAAAAATGTCTTGATCTGGAACTGATCATGCTGGCTGAGTCACCTTGTCTGAAAAGAGGCCTGGATTGTGTTTGAGAAAAATCTTCTGCCAATTGCTGAGCGCACACTCTCAAACAGCTGTAAAACAGTGGTCTTACGTCACACTGTGAGATGTTTTCAAGGAAGGCCGTGGTCAGCCTTGTGATCAAAGATAACCTAAGATAAAATTCTAGCGGTGTCAGAAATTTAGGATGTCACAGGGACCGCTGCTACTTACATACGTGGCTACTCATCGGACAATCTGCATGCGTCAAACTTGACGTACCAAAGCTTATTAGATCTGCGTCACATTAATGTGTCCTACAGTGGTCATAAGATTGCTAAAAGTCACACAGTTAGTTAGGGGAAAAGCTTGAAAATCCTCTTAATTACTGTTGTGTGTCTTTGTTTTAGTTCCCACGACAGGGAATGCAGCAGACTCAACAACAGCAGCAGACTGCAGCTCTGGTCAGACAGCTACAACAGCAACTGTCAAGTAAGTCAGAAACTTCTTTAATGACTCTGTTTTTTTTTTATTATTATTTAAAGTTTGGTTTTTTTTGGTTTTAATAACCAGCATTTCTCCTCTCTCACAGATACACAACCAGGACAAGGCACCAATTCTTATTACTGATAGTGCTTCTTGTTCATAGTAGTGTGTGGAGAACAGGCCCCTCATTTTTGTGGGTCGGCCAAGCTCTGTAGATTTGGAAAAATGAATGTGTTCAGTCTGATGAAGGGTATTAAGAAGAAGACTGTTCAAGGCACAAAGGACCACCAAACTGATTAAACAGATTCCAGCTCGACCTCTGAGGCAACAACGAGAATATATCCTGACTTCAGATGTGTAATTAGGGATTATGAAAGGAAAGGGATCCTGACCTGAAGTAAACGTGTTGAT
>JAVQJX010062862.1:0-17902 GCA_036025115.1 Ambassis agassizii
GCTGCTATAGACCACTCATCTCATAACAACCTAAGCCTACAGGGTAGCTGAATTCCTGTGAGATACAGGAGATGATCTTGTGCCAAAAGAAGGAATATGAATATGAATATGAATATGAATATGAAGTCAGCCCTTCATAGATAGATTCTTTATCCTTACACCAGCTATTTATTGAAAGTGCTATTTTCAGAGCAGTTGCTGAAAGGAGAAAAACTATTGTCTGTCTATTGCACTGCCACAAGTTTCTTTGACTTCTGATTAAATAACAGAGGGTCAGCCAGCAGCTGACAAGCCCCTAGGGTACATCCGATCCTGAGGAGCTGGTGTGGTGCCAGATTCTCACCCTCTGCTCCACATTGTCAAACTTTTACTCCAAGTTTATCCAAGCAGTTAGCCCAAAAAACACAAAACTTAACTAAAATAGTAACTAAATTATTAACTACCAAACTCTGACATGCTTGATTTCCTGATGATCCCTATTTCTTGGCACCCTCTGTGATTTATTAAGGAACATGCAGGTGTTTGTAGCTTGAGTTATTTCCGCACTTTTACTGCTGTGCTCAAGTTCAAGCTGGAATTTTGTCCTCTTTTTCCCCCAACCATCCCTGCTGCTTCTGTCCTGACCCCGACACTTCCTGTTCCTCTCCTTCTTCATGCCATCCTACACACCCGACCTCTGACCTCTCAGAGTTTCATGTTGTATTGTGGGACCATCGTCGCCCACCCGTTCTTGCGAGAGACCAGTAAAATGCTGGCAGGGAGAACTGATGAAAGGGGCCTTGTCTTGGGTGAAGATTAATTGAAGCGGACAATGGGACAGCACCTCCCCTTTCTTTGCCACCATTCATGAGCAGAGTCACAGGTCGCCTTTAGATGTGTCGCTCCACAGAGTCAAATGGCTGCTATATAGGCAGTAGCAGAGGAACATGTGTGGGTGGGAATTACACTTCTCATAAATCAATAGTTTGGAGTCAAGCAAGTCAGTGAGTGTGACTCATTCATTCACATGGAAATAACTGTTCTATTAATTAAACTGGGAATCTGTCTTAGTCTCCACCCACCAGTTGAGAAATCTTAAAATTCCTTTTAACACAAAAACTGATGCATTCCCGGATATTATCTAGCTTTGGATTGAGGCAATTTGTTTCTAAAAACCGGGAGCTAGGGTTGAGATTGTCAATCATTGTTATTATTTTCTGTCTGGCTCTGGCAGTAAAAGTTTGTTTTCCAGTGCAGGAACTTGGGGCAGACATAATGGGGTGTTGAATAATGCAAGAATGGCCCCCTAATCTTTCCTTTCAGTCTTCATTGTGGTGTGATGCCCATCTGACTTACAAGGTGACATAATAAATTAAGTTTCCCTGCCTTTCATCTGGAATAATTTACCCAAAAAAAGTGCACATTTCCTCACTGGTCCATTAATATTTTTTTTCTTTTCATCTATTCTTCTTTCCTTCTGTTGTTCTTTAACTTGTGTTGGATTGCACTTGTTGGTTAGACATATCTATTTTGTTGTACTTCTTCATTCCTTAACAAGGCCCTAAAAAAGTTACCATGGCAGGTTCCAGGGGTGGGAAGACAGGTGGAATATATAAATATCTTCAATAGTTAGTGGCGCAAAGCCAAGAAGCTACAATAGCTTCCTTGAAATGGGATGCACTCCAAAGTTGAGGACAGTCAAATTGTCTTGAACTAATTAGCCTGCCAGTCTGCAATGACTATGACTGAGATTGATCACTCACTAGTGGATGAAAAGTAGTTGAAAAAATAGCTTTGGTTGTTCAGCCAATCTCAAAAACATGTTTTTGGTCTCATTAAAGGTCTGTGTAGACAACTAAATGTGTGTATATTTTATGCTTCTGCTGTTGCCCAACTTCAAAAGCAACCTCCCCTCCTTTTAGACACTTTTAACAATCATGTAGAGTCAGTCTAGAATTTGATTCATCACTCCTGACCACTCAGAGGAAAAATATCCGCCTTTACTGTTCCCCCATTTGCAGCTAATTAGACAGCATGTGAGTGATTCAGGCCTGTTGTAAACACTATCGCATCTGACTCCCATTACAAAGCAGAAATGAAATAAGCAAGAACCTGAGTGGGAAACAGCAGTAGCAGCAGCAGCAGTGGTCACACAAGCCCTCAACGCTTTGTTAGAATGCAATACCAGTGCAGCGCTACATCATGAAGTACTTTAGAGTCACTAATTAACACACACAGGCACTTTGGTTTCTGCTTCAGAAAATATACAAATTAGAAAAACATTTCCACTTGTGCCGAAGCAAGACTGGCCTGATGGGAACAGCCTCACAAATCACTTTTAGCTCTGAATGAGATGATTCCTCCTGATCCAGCTCAGAGTTCCCAAAATTATACGCACACACAAATCCAGACACATTTCTGAACCCTCACACTGCGATAAACAATCAATTGGCGTACAAACCTGCCCTGCCATTCCTAAGACAACTCGACCAAAAACAAATACGCTGGAAACAAAGCAGACGTACACCCCCACACTCCTTCACATTTACTCCAGTACCAGACACATCATTTGTTCTCTCTTACAAGCTGGCCACTGAGCAGATGTTATAAGTAACGCTACATAACGCTGAGCTCCTGGCTGAAAAAAGGAAAAAAAACACCATTGATTTGCTACATGAGCAGATGACTAATTAAAAACACAGTAAAGTGTGTATAATTAATGAGACCATTAGTTCTAGGTAATCTCAGAGATCCAGTATTAACAAACTGTGAGCGTACTGGGATGGAGTTGATTAACAGCGTGGCCACATTGGCTCTAATTAACTACATAACCACAGTCACAACCAGATTCTGTGAACATATGTCAGTGATTTTTTTTAGGGTCTTACAGTAGATTCAGATGTCACAGACTATATGTATAAGATTTGAAAACTGCATTGTGTAGACATATTTATCTTAACATATTGTTCTGAAATGTTCTCAAACCTCTTTGCAACCAGTCAGAATTTCATAAAGTAATAATGAATGCCTGATTTTAAGAACTATTTATAATAAAACTACAATTCAAAAATTGGAAATTCTGATTTAAATGTTTTGTTCCAGCAAACCGCTCCTGAGATGATCAGCATGTATTCCTGTATTCATTCCCCATGGAGGTGGGTTTCTCTTATCACAACCATCTGCCAGGTCTGCTCCTGTTTTGTCCGCAGAGATTGGAAAGAAGATAGTGTGGGCCAAAAACACTTCACAGTGCAAGAGAAGCGTGCCTCCTGCTGCCTGGAGAGCTGCTTTCATCTCTGCAGCTCATTATACAGCACTTCACTTGCTCAAGAGCCAGGTATGATACATCAACAGTGGGCAGGAGACTTAATACATCCCCTTTGTTTACCTCACGTCAGTGTGTGTATACACACATTCATTTGCTTGGTGTGTTATTTTTTTACTTCATGTTGAACACATTATTATCCAGCCAAGATATGACATTTCTTGGTTAGATTTTCTTTATTTTATGTTTTTTTAGCCACACAAATTATCATCATTTATTTAATCTACATATATTCACACATATCAGGGTTATGGCTTCTACTTCAGGGTTAGGCATAGAGTGTCCCAGAGGATAAATTAGTCTGATGATCCTGTATTTTTTCTAATGCCACCAGCAGGTAAAAATATTTCATTTGGAGTACCTCTTTAACAAACAAGCATATTTTATACAGATATTCATGGTCGCCAGAGAAAAAAATCTGAATGATTTATGCTCTAAAAAGGTTTTAGTGCCAATTAGCAAACGCTAACACAGCTAAATAATAATGTGGGAATAAAAAAAAACTAAAATGAAATTTAAAAAAATATTCTATTTTATATTTTATATATAAAATAAATATTTTACATACACACAGAGCTCTTTCTGTCAGAAAAGCATTTGCACTGCAAAATACAACTGATACTGAAGTAAGGAAACTTTTAGAAACCCCATGTTCATGTACACATTTATGTATACACACGCATGTCGTCTACCAATTTCCCCCATGGGAGAGACATGGAGTGTCAGTCTACGTGGCTGTCAGTGCCTGCTCACTGACAGCCTATAAGTCCCCCCAGTTCCCTTTTGGAATAACAGCCTTATTGAATAACCTCTGGTTCACCTAACCCCTCAGAGTGCCCCTCGTCTTCCTCCAAAAAACCAAATCTAAGCTCAATATGAGTCCAGTTATTGATAAATCCACGTTCCTTCCCCCAGCCGTTACAAATTACCATATTATAGGGCTTACAGGTATTAGTTTTAGGAGGCCCTGACCCAAATCAAACAAGGCATACCTGAATTACTTTTGTCTGTCTGGACAAGCACTGATGGAGACACTGGCTGGAGTCAGAGAATTAGATATGGGGAGGTCCAAACATATGAGCTGTTAGAGGGAGCTTTGGAGGTGGCGTCATCTGTAGTCACAACTGATTAGTGTATTACAGGACTACAGCCAAGAGTGACCATTGTTAATGATTCACCAGCGACAGGCAGAACTGTCTGAACTGTTTCAGTCTTATGACTTTATGATACTTCACTTGGAAAAAAAAATCAGGCTCAGAGATTTCTTCAGGAGAAATTGAAAAACCAACATTTTGGCAGTTTAATGTTGGAATTATATGTCACAATAAAAGTCTCGATCCAACCAGTGAGAGCATTCACGGCTGCTGACATCTCTCCCTTAATATGCTTGTATAACTTGATATCAGCCATACGTTCTGGCACCCCAGCTATATCACTGGAGGCTCAAGACTAAGGTTGAAGTGATGAGTTTACCAAAATAAGGAATCAGCAGGGCCATCATTTCTGAACTATCAACACGTTGGTTTCCCACAGAGGGATGGCAGGCAGAGAGGAAGTGAACGGTAAATACTGAGAGATGAGAGACAGATGGTTGGACTAGTGGAGGGAAGAGACAGAAACACTGATATACTCATACACTCCAAATGTGTCATTTCTTCTCATTTAGGCTCTCAGTTTAACACTATTAATGCTACATCTTAGTTAGGTCAAGAACAGGGGCTGGGAGTTTATAAGTTAAACTTCTTCTCACTCCTTTTCGAATATGTAACTATGTTTTATGGTTGAATGTTTTGATTTATTTTGTTGAACATATTCCAAATAAACACAAACAAAACAAAAACATCTTAGTTGAAAGTGTGGAGGGGCGCCAGGAGCCTACCACAGCATAGCATAAGTTAGCTTGGCTCTGTTTAAAGTTCAAAAATACACCTCCCAGCACCTCCTGCTATGCTCGTCGTTTCCTCCTAACCTACAGTCTTTATGCTAGACTAAGCTAATTGACTGCTGGCTCCAGGTCTGAGCATACCACACAAACACAAGAGTGGTATCAATCTTCTCATCTACCACTAGCTATGAAAGTGAGAAAGTGTATTTCCCAAAATATTTATTTGAGTTCTGATGTGACAGGCTCCATTTTTATTGCTGTACTGCTCAAGTGTCCCCTCTTAAAGAACTAAGGGGATTTGCTACCATGAACATTTTCTTTAGTGGAGCTGGGATACTATTGCAAAATTGGTTCAGGGTGATTTCTACCAGTTGGCCAAACAAAAGTGCAGGCTATTATACATTGTTAGCATGGAAACAAACTAAATAAAATGTCTACAAGTATCATTTTTATGATAGCAACTGATTAAATAAGAAAAGCATTTCAGCAAGTGCCAAATGTAGCCAGAACTTTTGAAAAGCTTATTTCAGATAAAAGTTTGCTGATGTTCATGTGTTTTAAGACAAATCAAGATCTTTTTCTAAACCTCATCTACGTGTTTTGATGCTGAAGTCTAATATTAAGACAGGAAGCCAATAATGATGAGCAGAAAGGACTTCGCCTGTTGGTATTTAACATCTTACCCCTGTCCAGAACATGTGCATCTCTTTTGCTACAGAGACACGCCCACCATCCACACAGCACGACAGGGATCAAAGGCCAACAGGTAGGAATGCAGCACCATGGGTGCAAACATAATGAAGTCATCACACGCTGACCTCTGTGAGTTATGAAAGCTCAGTGGCTGATGGGTAAAATAATGGGGTCATCTCTGCAGTCATCATGCCTCTTTGGATAGCATTCAGTGTCAAGTTCAATAAGGTACTAGGGCTTGTTTTCGATATGGTCTTTATCAATTTCAGGTTTGTCACTAGCAAAATATCACTTTTCAAAAATAGAGAAAGATCAATCTCATTCCCATAGGGCTTATGTAAAAACGCACAATAAACATTTTAATAGACAAAGAGCACTTTGACTAAAGTTGCCCAAATCAGTGATGCAGCTACCTTACTATAGAACCTTGCCAAAAATATTGTGATATATAATAATATATCAATAATAATGAAGCTCAAGTGGACTCCTGAGCACTCATTTTCACCATATTGTACTTCCAAACTTGTAGTGTGACATTTATAATGATGGTCAGAAGGTCAGTGTCAGCCTAGTGCCATTGACAGTTTATGGAGCAGCCGTTTCCTTTGTGGTGACGTCGTCCTGACTCAGGCCTCTGATGACTCAGCGCCCAACGTGAAGGTCTCATTAATTTAGGCCACTTAAGGCGATTTTCCAGTTAGGCTTGTTTTTTAATGAGGCAGGGCAGGGCAATTAGGTGATTAGGGTTATGGCAGCACCATGCTTTTTTAGGCATACGGGAGTGGACAGAATCTAGCCCACTGTCTAAACTGTGAAGGAGTCATTAGATAAATAGATGACAACAAACTCGAACAGTCAAGGGCTCTGCACTTAAAGGAATGGTTAATGTTTTATTCCTGCACACTCTGTCTCACTAAACGTGTGGTCACAATCATCATTTTAATGACACTTCAGGCTAATAAGGTGGCATGAAAAACTGTCAAATGGGAACTGTTGCCTCACTGAAGCTGTGGAATGAAAGCGAAGATGGACTGAGGGGTGCCAGCCAGCTCCAAAACCTTGTGAAAGAATAGAAAGCCAGCAGGTTTCCTTCCAGTGTCTTAGCAACCTCTATTTGTTACTTTTCACTGCGTAATTTCTGTGGTCAGTACGACCGAATCGCCTCAGCTGCTCAGCTCTCTCTTGTCAGCACCCTGCACGCACCTCTAGACCCAAAAGGTGTTAGCAATGGGTTCGGTGACTGTACTGCATGTGTTCGCAGCCCTCACCAATGATTCATCTTGCCATTATTGTACCACATGGAAACATGGTGCTGAAAGGCACAGGCTGACCCCAGAGTGGAACAGTGAGGCTGACCCCGAAAGTCTGGTTAAGATCGACATCCCATCAGTACATACTGTAGTCTACATAGGGCATATATAGTTTACATAGTCTATATTTTGCAATGTCTTCTATGCTGACTAAACTACTGAATATATATTTATATACACCTCTCACAAAATGCATGTGCACTGATAAAAATATAGCTCAGTGGCTGCCATTTTGATTGTGATGGTGCTCTAGGCTTTACTTGAGCACAGCAGCTTGCAACAGCTAGAGCATTTCACGAATTTCTATCCCTCACAAATTACAGATACATTTGGAGTGCACCCAGGTATATTTCATACGTTGGAGAAAAAATGTGGCAAAATAAAAATGACATGATGAAAGTACCAGCTGACACCAAATTTGGTAAAGCTGGTATTATGAATTGCTATTTGCACATTCATTCACTGAAAATCTTAACTATAAAGATAAATGCCTACATTTGTAACATTTGTATATAATACAATGAAGTTTAGTGGCTGCGCAAGTTCTTTCTGGGGCAAACGAGTGCAGTTTGTGTTGGCTCATAGAATGGCAGTGCAGTCAAAAACCATAACACAACCCTGCCCCTGATAGCCCTGACAGAGACGTTTTTACCGTCACAGAAAATTCAGGTAAGGGATTTACTAAACAAAATAGTGTCTGAGGGAAAGAAAAAGAGAGTGAAAGAAACATTACGAGACCTCTCCTTGTGTTTACCTTTGCAATTTTGCAAATTTGTCTAAATTGCTTAGCTGACCTCTCAGAAAAAAAGCATATGCTTAATGTCAAAAAGCAGCAAAATATGACTGATCACCTTCATTTTGTCCATTTGGCTTCTTGGCGCAAGACTCTAAATTGTGTATTCTTTCCATGGCGCCAAACCACCCGCCCTGCATTTAATTAATTTCCTCTTTTTTATAAGGCTAAAACTTTTACAGCAATTTTTCTTCAGGTAACATAGACCTTCCTGTCTTTGGAAGACCCAGACTGTTGGAGCTTTGGTTAATCATCATTTATATTCACTTAAATTATCTCATTTTGTCTGTCTCCATTTTTGTCACTATTTTTTTATTGTATGAAAAAAGGAGCAGAAATTAATTTGTCAGGATCAGATTGTTAGAAGATGAAATTACTGCCATCAGGACCAATCGGAGAGTAATGTTGGTCAACGTCTCTCATGGCAGCGTAATGAGCAAAATGGCTTTTATACCTCATTCGAGGAGGGCAAAGATCTAGACCAATTTCCTTGTTGATTTGGCTTCCCATGGATCATTGCTCAGTAGACCTACTGAAGGAAAATGAAGGCAGAATATAGGGAAAAAAGGCCTGGCCTATCAGGGAGTCAAGGGCATTTCTAAAAGGTAGCATTCAAGGTTGAGGCACTGCATCAAGAGTACAGGCTGATACAATCTTAATGTAATCCGCTAATTTGGAAAACCAATTACAACACAAATAACCGAGTCACATTAACTTTATTTAGAGATCCTGAACATGAACTCTTGTTAACGCACCCTGTCAGCTTCAGGTTTTAATGCACATGGTATAAACCACATTTCTGTCTCCTTTTCTAGCCAAAAGGTGGAACATGTTTTCTTTCTCTCCTTATTTAATGCAGCTCTGCACTTGTTTACCTGAAGGGCCCAACTTTCACGTAAGTGAGCCGTCAATCCATCATCTCTCTCACAGTGGGTAACCAGACCAGGCCTGTTTCCACCGAGGGGGGCAAGGCTCTCTGTGGAGGGACCTGGGTGGGCATGGAGCTGTGGCGAGTGAGAGTGGGGGGTGTTCGCTAACAGACTATAATGGTGTAGGGTAAGATGAGCCAATGTACAGCTCTTAGGGCTGTGGTTTTTCCTCAGATTTGTGTTTGGGTTCCAACAAAAGGCCTGCTGATGCAACACAGAGCTACTGCTCTTAGGAGCTGCTCAACTCACAATATTCATCCAAATCTATATAAGCCCTATATATAAGATTGGAAAATACAATAGTAGCAGTATAAAAAACCTAATAACTCCATAACTAATAATAGCAGAACCTGATTAACAATAAATTATGGCAATTGCAAAAAAGTAGCAATACCGCCTAATGCAGTGTAATTTAATACTCTGAGCAAAAATGAATGAATGAATTTGCTCCACCTGTGTGTGTGTGACAGGAGGCAGAAACAAGCTCAGCACCACACGCAAGGGAACATCTGATCGCCGCTCCTGCTCTGCCTCCAGCCCTGTATTATTCCAGTGACCCAACCTGAAATAGCACTGCTGTGGCAGACAGTTCATTTATTAGAGTCAAACCTCCTGTTTCTGTGTGAGTGTGACTGTGTGACACACACACGGGAGGAGGTGTTTCCCTCCCCTTTAAATACAAGCGTCAGGATTCCCTGTTCTATTTTGGGCTTCGCTCTGACCTGCTCTCTGTGTCCGTGCCCAGCTGTTGGTTTTTGTTTGTGGATCTGCTCAAAGGCCACGAATTCTTGCTCTATTAAAACAACATCTGTCCTCACAGATTAAGTAAGTGTTATTTTTACAGGAGAATGCAATTGTGCACATACAATAAAAGTTTATTCCTTTAGGAGACAAAGAATATTACACAACCACATGCCCTCTCCCTTTTTCTTGCTCTCTCTCTCTTTCTTTCTCTCTCTCTGGGAGTCCCTACCGGCTCGTATTTTAAGCATTCCAGAGATTTGTTTAATGAAGTGCCAAAGACCAGTTGGTCATGCCTCCTCTCAGCACAGATACACAGTGACACGGGGGATATGCATGGGTTCATCTCAGGAAGGCCTGGACTGTGTGGAACTTCAACAGGAATAACAACCTGGTTCCCAGAAAAAATATTTACAACACAACCACACTGGATTCACAGAAAGCGTAATTATCCATATTGATGAGGGGCTGGTGGTGCGATGCATCATCTCGGGTCTTCGGTGGGTTTTGTGTAACATCCGAGGCGAAAAAGAAAATATCCAAATGTACATTTGTTTGCTTTTCTGGCACGGAATTGTGGACGGACACGCATGCAGCCAACACTACACAGGACAGCTTGTGAAACTTTGTCCCTGTTGTTGATTTGATGTTGTTCATGACTCCCATAGAGTGTGTGATAAATCACAGCATCACAGTGGGGACAGTTTCATGACATCATTCACGCTACATTTCCAATCCTGAGCCAGTTTCTGATTAGGGTTGTAAATCTCCTGCACCTTTCACATATACACACACAAATGTTCATAAAATCTGAATATTCTTCTATGATCCAAATAAGATTCCATGATGGGTGGGCCTGGTTCTGCTGCTTCTGTTATATTTAAAGCCGTTACTAAACAGTGTCCTCTCTGTCCACAGCTGCAATTACAGGATTTAAAGCTATTTTTTTACATAACTCTGTATATATTACTCCATATTGGAAGTGGAAATGACACAAAAACGTGTGGCAGAATGTGCTTGTTTTTTATGTTTCTATAGGAGCTGCAGTAGCTGCTGAAACTGTTTAGTTGAACAATATATGACTGAGCTAACAAAGGATTAATAGAAGTAAGGGCATGTACTGTGTTGTGATTCTTGAAAAAGTAAATGCGATGTATGACACTTACTATCCATTTGCAACACATGTTCCTCAAAAGAATATACAGTACTGTTATGGTACTACTACTATATAATGGGTATGCAAGTATGTTGCATGGTTGTAGAAATGTACTGTAAATATAAAATGTGGTCTTTGGCTGATCTCAACAAATTTTCCTTAGAGGATAAATAATTGCATTTCATCCTTCACACATTAAAGTCCCACACATATATAATGTTACCTTAAATTCAGATTACACTGATTATAATAAACGGACATTCCGGACGGTCTGTGGTGACTTGGTGACTGGAATCAGAAAAAAAATAATTGCTTCATTATGAGGAAGTATTTCGAGAATATTGAGTCTAGAATTCAAGCCAGTGTTTTATTTCAGAACTGTATACATCATGAACAGCAGCCAAGTCCGATCACTTAGGTCACCTCCTGAAGTGGAGTTTTCTGTCCACCAGACGGAGAAAGTGAATTAAGTTTGCAACAAAACTTCACGGTTTCCTTCCTATCTGGACTCACAAAGTCCATAAACAGTGTTGTTTCACAACTAGGTTCTTATTTCCAGGCAGAGGAGTTCTCGGCAGCTTTATTAGTCGCAAGGAGTGAGCGGTGCTTGGCTTCCTTAGGGGTTGACACCATGGTGTTAGAGGATGCAGTGCTATGAAATCATTTCATCATTACACTGTCAAGGGTGTGGAATTTTCCTATCTTTCATGTCAGAGGAGAGGAGGACAGTGGCGGTTGAATTAATATCCAACACACAAGAGAGACAGAAATGCAATGCATGCATACAAAATGACTTGAAAATGTTGCCACCACCATATGTCTGTACGTACCCTCCTCTCACTATGAGATGCATTAAAAGTTTCCCCCGCCACGAAAATGACTGCAAAACTTATAATTCACCTAATTATGGTTATGCCTCCATATTACCCCTGCCCTGTTTTCTCCCTCTCTCATTACTCTTATAAAAACACATAAATCAGAAAAGTACACACCGTGCCCCTACAACACAATGCACCAGGGGATACCCCTTAACTATCCTAACACGTCTCAAATTCAAATTTCTACTGACATTCCAGTTCCCCAATCCTTAGCTCGAGTGTCAGAAAATAACAGTGAGGAACTCTCGCCCCTCTCTCCCCAGCATTATTCCCAGTTGAAAAGGTAAACACTGCCAGGAGCAGGTGGTTGTGGGGGATTTTCGCGGAGACTTCGATGTAATGTCTGGTGGCAATTAGGTGTAATACAGGATGTCAAAGCCCACAGCCGCTAGCCTCAGATATCTGCTGCCTAATGTTAGCTTTACAGATTCACTCTGGCATATGGCTTTGACTGCACAGCCCAGGGCCAAATTAGTGAAAGCTATTACCTCTTTCCCTTTGTGGCAAAGGGCACAGTGAGAAAAAAAGCTCACAGTATTGCACAACTTGGAGAAATGTAACTGCAGCGCTGAGTTTTCTTATTCTTCAGATGCAGACTTAATGCTATGAATTAAAACATACCTTCTTGTGTTGTGGATTGGAGTATCTCTGTGGCCATGCGAGCAGTGAGGCCTCATGGGGCAGTGAGTAGATATTTGATGCAGGGAGTGGCGTTGCTTGTGCAGTAACCAGATCTGTGATATCCTTAGGAAGAGGTATGATAGCCCAGGTTGGTTCAATCCAGCACAGATGGAGAGGGGTGGAATACACAATTACACCGTCCTTGAGAAGTGCAGAGGTGGGCGACAGAGTGCTGAGAGGGAAGAAGAGAATATCATGCTGAGATACTGTACAAACAAAAACATGCAACACACTATATTGTGTTATGACAGAACAGCTGACCTGGTTATATTGGTTTGATATTACAGTGGCAGCTAAAATGGCTCAATTTGGAGCCAAAGTAGAAGAACCAAAAAGCTGTCTGTCGTTAACCTGGTATGATTTTCTGAAAATCCCAGAATCTTCCTGGGATGATTTACAGATTACAAAAACTGTATAATATAAAGGGAAATAAGAGCTCTCTAAACACTGAGGGCAAGAAACCAGATTGCCCCCTCGTAGCTTGGTCATAAAAAGTAATGCAGCCTCATCTCTTGATCTTATCTGCACACTATGGTTAAAAGATGGCATCTTTTAACAACATTGCACTACTCATTAGCAGTAAAAGTTTTGGCCTGTTTCCAGCACATTATTCATCTGCATACACAATCCGTGTTTACAGGTGCTCAACAATATGAATGGCTATTTCACATAGCTAAATCCAGAGAGTTAGTGAGCACTGAACACAAAACCAAGTCAAACCATAGAAAACATAGTAGCTGTCTGTAGGAATCTGGTGTCTATTTTATAGCACAGCCTTATAGTACATGGGAGAAGTTCAAATAAAAGTTCATTTAAGTCCTCATATACTGTAACACATATGCCTTTCATTCCCAAATTTAAGTTTTGCTGGTGAAATATCTTCCATCATCACAGCATGGTCATGTTGCAGTGTGAATCTCAGAATGCTAACAATCATCAAAGTGGGTGTCCTTCAGCAATTAGCCTCCAAAATTGAGCTCTCCTACAGGCAGAGCTGTATGAGTCATGCTGAAACTGCCAGCACGCTCAACAAACCTTTCCCTGAATAAATAAAAGGTCTTAAATAAGCAAGCAGTGAATCATCCTTCAATCTACAGTTTTCTGATATAAATAGTCAGACTGCAGTTTTCATTAATTTCCATAGATCCCTAAACCACAAGTTATAGGAAAACAGTGAGGAAGAGTTGTAACAGTAAATCTGTAATACGCAGCTTCACTCCCATCAATAACTCTTCCCTGACAGATGAAATAGTAAATTGAGAGCGTCCACTTACACAAACGAGCAGTAGCTTTGTAAAATAACACATTACATCCCGTCTATGGCGGCAGGGTAATGTATGGTGTAATCAGGATGGCAGGAAACACTGAGCCTTCACCTCTTTATGAAAAAGACCATTCACTAATACAGTATTACGCTCCACTTGTTTTCTTCGAAGGCTCTTTTTTTGTCAAGTTAAAATTTAAGGCGTCTTTCGTGTAGCAAGTCCTGTTCTTTACACTATATTTTTAGGTAGGTTGTACATTGGAATATGTTGCTGCAATGTGCAGTGATGTATTTATGCTTTATTTTATGTTTATATTTATTCTACTGCACAGAAAAAGCAGCAACTCGAGGGATGAAAATGGAGCTACAGTAGAAGCACCTGCAAAATCTGCAGCTCCTCCAATGGATAATGAGCTTCAAAACTATATAAGGAAATCTAACATCACTGGAATATCTATGTTAATTTAAAACACAACCAATGGACTAATGACATCCAGAAGAAGTGACTACAAATTGGACTACTCACGAGACCCTGTGATTATTTTACGCCTACATAATCCACTGATGCAGCATACTAGAGTACATACAGTAAATGTAAGAATCTTTCATATTTTCCTCTGAATGACTTTTATGTCACACACATAAAGAAACTTGCAAAGCACACAGATCCACACTGTCTGCGTCTAACAGGCTTTTAAAGGCTCCATAGCTCCAGACAGATGGCAATCTGATCTCAAGTAAACATTGCTGTAAATCCATTCAGTCTAGCCAAACATTCCCCAGCAGCACAACAAGTCCACTGAACCCAAATCTTCAGGAGTTACAGGGCAAAATCAACCAAAGCATTTGTGTGGCACCAGTAGGTAATGGAAAGACGTTTTGGGTAGCGACCCAAAACCGCAAGGAGGAAGTTGCATGTCGATGTTCTCCCATACGTGAAAGTGGTGGAGCGCCTGCCAGGTGTCAGCACCAATCGACGTGAGAGGGGGTTACACATGAAGGTACGGTAGGAAGCACGTCATCATAGAGTCATGCAAATGGTTGGCCTTCCTTTCTACTCTCCCTCTGTGCGATAAACTCAGATTACAGGTTCCCCATTGACTACAAGTATGTAGCAGTTACTCCTGACATGACCTGATGTCTCAGTGCTTGGGAACTAACATGACTCTTCTATTGCTGAGTGAAGTGATATTTTAGATAGCAAGAGTACAATATTCTGCATTGTACTCCACTGATGTGCAATAAGATTGAGTGAAAATCAAGAGCTGAAATGAACATATGTGTAACAGAAACTAATTGATGAAAGCCATACTAGCTAAAATAAAGTCCTAATAAACCACAGACCTTCCTTAAAATAAGCTACATCTCTGACGCAAGGCATGTTGGGACATTTCCTGAGTTTGTTGTAAATGAACCAAGCCCACTTTGGGCCTGGACAGTCGACATGTGCAGACAGGCGTGAAGTCAAAAACAAACAAGAGCCAAATGAGTGAAGTCTGGAACGGGACATTGTGGATGTTGGCACAGTGGCACCTGAATAACCTGCATGCAGGCACACATTTTAGCAGGAATACATGGACATACAGCTCATATGCCTGCATGGGCACAGATGCCTCCCTTTGACAGAAGGTATAACTCTACATCAGCTGATGGCCATACATGCAGGGGAGAGCTGTCCTGCAGCAGGTGTGTGAGGAGATGCTAAGTGTTTGTTGATTCTCTCACCACTACTGTCCTAAAACCAAAGTCAACCAATCCCCAACCCTCTCAATGCCCACCTGTGTGGGAGCTCCAAATGTTTAGATTTTTACAGCCTCTACCAACCAAACTCCCATTGCTCAGATCATCCAAAAACCAAATAGTTTTTTGTTGAAAATCATTCAGTTTCTTAGTTTCAGCATACATTTGTTTTGTTTTCTCATTGTCACACATGTTTTGCTTAGCTTTTATAGTTTCTGCTTTTAAAACCATCATGCATTTCGGATGGGTTTTGGGGTTCAGAGGGTTAGGTGGCAGTGTTCCTTGGTATCCAAAACTTTCTGTCAACACGGCCGCAACCTCTAAAACCTCACTAATTTACCATGATGTCGCTGTAAGGGTTCTGGCAACCAGTTGAGGCTCCTGGAAATTATGTTTCCTGGGCACATAACTCTCTGTAAAACAGCAACTTGTCATTTTTTAAGCTTCAGAATTTCTTCTAAGCTGAGGAGCCGTTTTCCACTGCTTTGAATTTTCATGCTAATGAGCTGCTGGCTGCAGTTTACTGGGCTTTATTTAAAGGATAGATAAACACATTTCCCCAAAAAGCAGTACTACTCATATAAAAGGAAAAAGCATTTCTTGCAGAGAGTTAGATGACAATTTTGGCAACATTGTTACAGCTGTTCAAGTAGTCAGAGATTCTCAAGGAGAATAAGCACCTTGTGCCTATCTATCTGCTCCAGTTCCAATTTGCAGTAATATGTTGATAAAGCTAATCAACTCAGTGGATGTGTTAACTGATGGC
The DNA here is from genome assembly GCA_036025115.1 of Ambassis agassizii. Classification (NCBI taxonomy): domain Eukaryota; kingdom Metazoa; phylum Chordata; class Actinopteri; family Ambassidae; genus Ambassis; species Ambassis agassizii. Next base: position 16,141 of record JAVQJX010062862.1, read on the forward strand.
TCTTTTAGAGAGTCATCCACAAATTCTATTCAGGCAGTGCTCAACCATCATTTTGATACCCTTTTTATATCAGTGAGCTTCAGCAGTGCTGGTAGATCTATTTCACCCAAGGGCACAGAAAGGTTAGCTACTTTCAGCCTAGCTGCCAGGCCAAGAGTTTTCCTTGCTTTAACACCAATTAAGTTTTTAACCTGTGTTTAGCAGTGACAAAATCTCCTCAGTGTTCCAATTTGGTTTATGGGTTTTTTCATAGCCTTTAACAATCTACCATCATCCACCAACCCAGGCCCTGTGAGGTTTTAAATGTGTGCAACACAGAGTTTATAAGAAAACCAACATGCAATGTAAATATACATGTACCTCGCTAGTAAAATGGAGACAAATTGTGTACCTTAACCTAAAAATGGAAACAAATTGTACACTAACACGCAAGACAAATTGAGTGAAGGCAGAGCAGAGCAACTTTTACTGCTTTATTTCTTGAAAACCTATGGAGAGTGCCATTAATGGGAGACCGCATCATGAAAATGGATGGAATAGAAAAGGGTTTCTATGCCCACTTGCCCGTGTCTGTATTACGAGACCAGACAGAGGGTATTTCAAATAAATACAGGATGCCACAGAAATGTACACTTCCCTCTAGAGGACCTGAGGCCAGGACTGAATCTGCACACCTAAACACTATATTCATTATGCCTTGGCCTCATAAAGTGATTACATTAGAGCTTGATGATTGGGACGAATTTGCTGCCAGGGGAGAACTTTCCAAACAGAAATGGTCAGCCTTAATGGATCGCTTGCGCTCTCTTTTTCTATTTTATCACTCTCAAACACCCAATTTCATTGTCAGTGTTGTTCTTTTACCAAAAACACTCACTTTCCATCTATCCCTGTATCCATTAACATGGAGGATAAACTAACAGGCAGTATGACGTTTACACAGGTGACACATGAAAGGTCAAATACTGCAGTTTAAAGGAAAAATTGCCCCATGGATACGCTTATAATGTTAATCTGTGATGTTTGGAGTGTTCCATCAATTATTTTGTGATGAAGTGTTGCAATTTACCTTTTTGGTGTAGACGCTTTCCATCAAGTTGCCTGTGTTTAACTTTCATACATCTGGGTGAGAGAGCAGCTTTCAGCAGTAAATGAGGAGGTGGAGGGAAGCTGCACTTAGTTGCGCAGAGAAAGTATCACTTTTTGACTGTGTTTTAGTTCCAACTCAAAGAGGAATTGCTTGGAAAATATGAAAGTTTGCTTTTAACTGTTGGCAGTAACGTGGTGCTATTTGGTAAAGACATTTATTTTGTTTTATGTCAGAGTGATTTGGCTTTCCCCTAGCATTCAAGATGAGTTGTCTGGAGTTATAAATGTGTGATAGGTGCTGTATAAATGTCAAAGGAGATGCTAGTCTCTGTGCACAGACAAGCAAAGCCTTCCCCCTTTTTACTAGGTTGTAAATTGATCTGGTTAGGGGACAGATCCTCACAAAACATCTCAGCTATCTCATCACAATCAGGTCAAAGATCTTAATGGACTTTGCAGCCAGTGGTAGAAAAATAAACAGTTGATCTACATTAAAATCTAAATACACAAGAAGGGTCATATTTTATCTCCAGCAGCAATAAACAATGTGGGATGTGGGTCTGCATAGCTTTGTGTTCCTGGGTGTGTGTAATACAGAAGTTCCAGCTATGAACATGAAACACAAAGCATATGTATACAAATACAGTTTGTCTGTGATACCATGTCATCTAAC
>JAVQJX010062883.1:0-19502 GCA_036025115.1 Ambassis agassizii
AGCATTGACTTTAGCTTTAGCTTCATCATTAGCATCAGTATCAGATTTAGCCTCAGCCTTAGTTTCAGCTTTAGCATTAGCATGTAGTGAAGTAAAAGCAGAAATAGGAGAAAAAATAAAACTCTAGTAAAGTACAGATCCGTTTTTTAAGTAGTTCTACTTCGTTACTTTACATCTCCGATGTGAAGGAGCTCTGGCTCTGCTTTGAGACTCTCTGGGACGTTACCAAAGGTTGTGACCAAAGCTGAGGGCAGGGCCACAAGATGGACTCACTCATCACCGTTTGCAGGATGATGTACGACCATGTGACACCCAGTCTGTTCCGCAGTCTGTCCGCCGGACAGGCCTTATTGTAGTGTGCTCCATTTAAATCAGCTTTAAAAGTGATGAGCTAACATAATGACGACGCCTCCGAGCTGCTCTGTCTTTAACATGTACTACATTTATGTCAGGCCATGCTTCAGGACGTCAGCAAGAGCATGTGCAGATGAATGGTTCTGTGGTTCTGCATGGATGAGCGACCTGCTGCTTTCATCCGTCAGCGTGGCAGCGAGGCCACACTGCTGATGCTGCTGCTGATGCAGACTCTGTCAAACATGATGGAAGCCGTCCTGCTTCCAGAGAAATGCTCCTGATAAAGGATGTAAGCTGGAGATGTAAATATACGGCTGAATGCATGGATGGTTTTATGTTGAGAGGAGGTGAAGAAAAGCAGCTTAGTTAGCACGCAGCTCCGGATGATGGTCTGTGTCATGTAGGCTCATACAAAAGGGAAACAGATAATATGACAGTATGTGTAATCTTTCTTCATGTTCATGTAAAATTGGATCATTTGAAAAGAAAGACGTCATTTGAGCTCACAATAAAAAGCTGGATTTAAGGTTTTCCTGACCACTTATTTGCTGCAGGAACAGCACAGGAACGAGGCTACAACGTGGGATTTCTGTAACTACGCGTCAGGACGATGCAGGATTGGCCGGCTTGGTCGCTGTAGCAACGCTACTTCAGCTATCGGACTAGTCGCTGCTTTTTAAAACGTGACTACGGACGTGATTTTGGACAAAAACAGTAGAAGTGTCGCAGACTTTCACGATGACATTCAATGAAATAAACTCGTCCGTACTCAGACACACCGGAGCAAAGCTTTACTGTATCAGAAAATCAGAAACCCAAAGTTACGTTCTGAGATGAATTTCACATCTTTCTCAGACTACGTAAAGAAAAATAAAGTCAGCCTGTCTCTTATAAAAGCAGCTGCTCGAATGATCAGAGTAATCATGGCTGGTAGCTGCCTTTAGAGGAGCCTGAGTGGATGCTCTGCTGATCAATATGGCCTAAAATGGAAAACATTGATTGAGCTCATGTTTTTTGAAAGGTAACAAACTCTGTTTAATAATTTCACTATTGATGCTCCAACAGGTTTGTTTCTGTCTTTGTTTGGCGTGCGGGTCAGCGCGGTGATCGGGGTCACACACGTCGATGTCAGGATGAATTAATGAGTTCACACAAAGAAGAGAGAGAACAAAGACGAACGAGGAGAGGAGGCACTGTGCAACACAAAGAGGAGAGATGAATCCCCTCATTCCACTTCATCTCCCAGCATGCCTCACATCAGTTTTCCTGATTATAATAAACAGGCTGGTAAAGTGCCATCTAAATGCTGCGTGTGTTGTTTCTTTTCCATGTTGGTGTGTGTCTGTGCGTGTGTTTATAGACACACGTGGGGGCTTACATTTCCATTTGAAAGCACTGTTGTGTGTCCTACTTGTACTTGTTGGCACACTTTGGCTGCCTTATGTAACAGTCTTTGTGGAAACCAGAAGAAAAACGACTTCCAATCCGGCCCTGAGCTTCAGAGGAAACAAAGTACTTCTTCTATCTGTGACAAACAAAAGGAATCAATCACACGTGTACACAAGAATCTGACAACAACTGTTTGTGTCTAATCAGAGTGTCGAGTCAGATCTTTGATCATCAATTACCCGTTAAAGAGGACACAATACGCTAGTCAGCTAAATGCTAACAGGTGATTGGATCAGACGGCCCGTAAAAAGAGGGACAGTCACAGACAGCAAAGCCCTAGCTAATGTTAGCATCACGGCTAACAGCAGAGTTGTATCATATTAGCACTGCTAGCCAAAGAACCACTTTAATACATGAAGTATGGACGTGGACCAAACATGACCACAAACGCATCCTCCCTTCTGTCACTGATGGATTTGTAGTCATTGTCAAAGCTGTCACTGCTAGTTAGCTTATGCTAAGTGAGGTCATGAACATATACACATGCCTGCTAAGGGATAATCCATCTTTTAATGATGCTGCAGTCGGTGTTTAAATTCAGTGTTTAATGTCAGCAGGTTCTGGTTGTTTTACATCATCTGTGTGTGAGGAGCTGAACTGCTGCTCCGCCTGGAGACTCACTGTTCCTGCATCCTCCCAATCTGCAGCAAACATCAGCACGGCGGGTCACACCTGGATATTAGAGCGCGCCTCAGAGTAAGACACCACGGGAACATGGTGAGCTCATCACATTTTACAAAACAGCAAAGTTTCTGACTTCACAGAACAAGACAAACAGAAGCACAGAGATGATTCATGCTGTCAGAAAGACAGGAACCAAATGCACTGCTGGAAGCTCTCTGAGGCCCCGCCCATATCTGAAACATCAGATTTTTGAGCATCCCCAATGTCTTCTTTTCTGTTTTTGTTTCCGTGGTAACGTATACTGGAAGACATTAAAGGAGAATTCTGCTCACATTTTTCATATCTGATATTTTGTCCTTGTTATTTCACATTAAAGAAGATCATATTTCTATGTGTGCAGGTAAGGCCAGTAAATAAATAAATAAATCAATGACAGCATATTAAAAGTGAAAACTAGCTGGAGTTCTTTCACCACATAAACACAAACTAAGATTGATTTATTTTGAAAGAATCTGCGTAATGAGCGAGTTAATGAGCGGTCCGGTCTTAATCCCCTGATTCGTCCTTAATTCAAACGCTGCAATCAATGAATCAACAGATGAAACACAGCTCGTCTGATAGCATGAAACTAACGAGTAAAAACCTGGAATATTTAAATGTTTAGATTTAGAGAGTTTGGATGAAGTGCAGCTGCTCTCAGTTTCAACATGCTCAACTCCCAAAAGATGTTTTATGTTGAAAACTTTCTCGCTTGCTGAGGATACCCAGCATGCCTTTCAGCGTCCCCGGGGGGGTTGACCTGGCAGTCCTCTGGAAGCTCTGCGTGTAGGTGGAGGCAGCGATGGAGCCGCTGATAGCACGAGTGTTTTAACTCGACTTTCTCTGCTCGTGTTTTTCATACAGACGAGCAGCAGTTTGCCCAGCAGAGAAAACACAGTGTGTGTGTGTGTGTGTGTGTGGGCTGTTATCCAAGTCAATGAGAATGATTGTGCGGTTGTGTTAAAGTCATTAAGTTTGGATTTCTCCTGCTAATGGCAGCGGAGAGATAAAAGTTCTGATCCTGTTAGATTTGCTGTTCGGTGAGTCCCACAGGGACGGGGATGGGGTGAGGAAGGGGGGGGGGGGCAGTTCGAGAGGCAGAACGTGCAGCTGACACGATGAAGAGTATCAGGATCGGATCTGATGGTGTGTGAGCGCAGGAGGCGGAGGTGAGTTCATGTGTCTGCGCCCCGCCGGAGCAGATAAATGTGCTTCAGAGGTGCAGCGGGAAGCGCGAATCCAACGCGCCTCCGGAACGTTTTCTGACCCACATTTACTTATCTGTGGTGAACAGATTATCTCTGAAAACACGAGGTGTGTATTAAAAATATATGGTACAGTGTGCGCTGCAGGAGGCCCAAAACAAAGTAAACAGGAGGGAAGAGGCTGCGGGCCAAGAGGCGCCGCTCCTTTAAAGTTTGGTGGCTCGTTAATGAGGCCGCATGTGCACCGGCTGACATCTGAAGACTCTTTGTGGCCGTTAATGAGAAGAAACTGCACACAAATTAAATGATTCATATTATTTTCTAATTACTGTTTAAGCCTCAGCTGGTGTAGAGGAGGAGGCCATCCAGCCTCCACCTGCTGGACCCGGCTCCACCTGCCTGAGGAGGAATCAGAGCACAGAGAAACTCATCTCTGCTGCTTGTATTCATGACAGAGGCGACATTCAGCTCAGAGGCGTGTGGAAGCATCCGGCCGGCAGGCCTCAGCTCAGCTCCTCTCTCCTGTGCTGCAGTTTAAATCTAATCTGCTTCAAGCATGAAAATGGTTTTGGATGGCTTGCACGTCTTTTCATTACATTTTCTCTCCTTTGTCCCCACTGGTTGTGTCAAGATATGTGAACGGAGACAAAGAGCGCTCTTTGGATGGAAACCGAGCGAGCGAGCGAGCGCCGCTCCGCTGCTATCAGACGTGTCACTCTCCTTCTATCACTCCTCCATCTGCCTGTTATCAGGCCTCCATGTTGTTATGTGCTGAAACCAGCTGATAAGCCGAGCAAACATACACAAACCCCCATTCCATGACCAACAAACAGCACCGGTCTGCAATCAGCCCCGCTGTGCGCAGCCGCTAATGGTGACACGGGCAATCTCATCTTCCATTAGCCTACACCTGATCAGTGAGGGGGGGTAATACCACACAAATGTACACAACACCGCTCTGTACATGCACACAAATAGTAGAAAATGTATCATCAGTGTGCACATAGATGTCCTCAATAACACATGTATGACGCGTTTCCAAGAAAAAGCCCGTACTCTGAGGACATGAAAACAGTATTAAAATACGTCATCGTGGAAAATAAAATCCCGACCTTCCTGTCCTTTGTAAAAGAAAAGGACCTCACTGTACAGATGTGAAGAAAATGTCCTCACATTCCCTGAAATGTCCTTCGATTGCTAGGCTAGCATCCTCACTTTGTGCACATTCTACAAAATGTCCACACTTCCTGAAGATGTCCTCATTCAATAAAATGTCCTCAGATGGGTGAAAGTGTCCTCACTTTGTTAACATGTCCTCACTCAGCAAAATGTCCTCACAATGTAAAGATGTCCTCAATTTGTGAAGAAATGTCCACACATTGTTCAGCAAAATGTCCTTTGATCGCTAGGTTAGCATCCTCACTTTGTGAACATGTCCACATTCTACAAAATGTCCACACTTCTTGAAGATGTCCTCATTCAATAAAATGTCCTCAGATTGCTAAGAGGCCGTCCTCACTTTGTGTCTTAGTTTTAAAGTTCAGTCCTTTCTCTGTCTCCTCATCGTCCAGCACATTACAAAAAGGACACACAGGGCCACACTTCTGGAAAATTGGCCTCATTTTATCTCAAAATGTCTCACAGATATTCAACGTGCCCTTCACACAGCGTCCTCAAGCCGTCTGAAACTCACCCCGGTCCTCGCAAAGACGGAGAGACGGCACAGAGACAATGACATAATCTCTCAGTAACACACATGAGAGCAGAGACTGTACTGAGTGAGAGTAAAGTAGAGCAGGGCTGACTGAGCGCGCTCAGTGAGTCCACCCCGAAGACACAGAGATCAGACACAAGAGTGAAGTGGACATGTTTCCACGGTGGACACAGAGCATTCGGAATGAGTCCAATCCTCTGATCGGCCCACTCATCCTCAGCCTGTTAGAGAGTGAAACTGACCACAGACTTGCCCAGAATGCCTTCTGATTTTCTGCTTTCATAAAGTACAAACGCAAACGGTCGAACAAAGACAAAGACCGACCTGATGACATCACAAACAGGAAGTTCAGCGTGGCCCTCAAGTGGACACTGGAGGAACTGCAGTCTCTCCCAACCAGTATTCGAGCTCACTGTGGCGCCCCCTGTGGTCACATGAACATAATGCATGTTACTGCGTGAATGTGTCACCACTAAATCTTTCATTATTTGAAGACATGGCCAAAAGTATGAGGACACCCAACCTCCATGTGTCTGCTTTTATAAAGTCATTATAGTGATTAATCATGGCCAATCAGCCGCAGCATTACATCTAAACACCCTTTACTTTAGTTAGCATTAGCTTCCTATGCTAGCTGCATGGTTTCAGCTGTTTGTGCTGTCTCGTTGTGCACCTCCGTCCTCCCTCCTCCACCTCACAGTTTTGCTGTAAGTAGGAAAGCTGCTCAGTTATATAAATAAGGCTCTGAATACACGGATATGTCTCTGTAATCTGCTTAGCGACTGCAAATGTCAGAGGGCTGACGGCCCGACATGAATCGAGCTGAGTCGGCCGCGAGCGGATCGTCCTCCGAGGAAGTCACGGGACTCTGAGCGAGACACAACAGAGATCTGTGACGCACACTTCTGAACACACTGCTGTCCTCTGGTTTGTTTCGGAGGGAAACTTCCTGCTTCCTGACCTCACACTGCGCCGTGCTGAGCTAACACACACACACACACACGGGATATTAGAGCTGATCAAGCTAAGCGTGCGTTTGCGTCGGGTTTCTGCAGAGAGCTGACAGTAGAATCATGTCCCATCCATCAGGTTAAATTAGCTCGCTGCGTGATGCTGTCAGTGTGCGATCTGATTCGACTCACAGCTGTTGTCCACTTTGTGCGCCTGCAGCTTCATTCTGTAAACGCATCATGATGTGAACTTTCAACCCAATCAAACGCGCCTCGTTCATTTGACCGCATGATGCATTTGTGTTGTTTTGTGTGTGTGTGTGTACATTAGAGGCAATCTTATCTAAATGCACTCTCTAATGACGTGCGCACACGCACAGGGTTGTGTTTGTGTGTGAGTCTGTGCGACCAAACTAAATTAAATGGAGCTGCTCTTTGCTTCAAAGAACATAATGGATTTCCTCACTTATGACAGGAGAATATGAGAAAGGAAACGGCACTGCAGGAGCTGCATGATGGAATGGAGACACAGAGGACAAGTGAGAGACACAAAAGAGTCCTCAAAGGGACACACAAGCATCGAGCGCTTCTGCTTTTCTGTCATGTAAATGTGTAAAAAAGTTGTAATGTCAGACACTAAATTAAGCATATAAGATGAGCAGGAAGTAGGAAGTGAGCTGATGTAAACACCAAACCAGCTGGACGTCCACAACGCTGTCTCTGTGAAGACAAAGCGAGTACAGGAAACATTTATTCACGGAGGAAACATCAGAGGCAGGATGAGCTCTGAGGCTCACTGCTAGCTGGTTAGCATGCTAACGCTGAAGCACATTGACCGCTAACAGCACCGCTAACTGATTCTTCCTGAGGACAAGATAATGAACTCACTATGCCACATAGTGGCTCAAAGTAGTACTGCACATAGGCTAGCTGGTTAGCATGCTAACTATCAAGCACACTGGTTGTTTTGTGGATCATTTCTTTACCGACACCACCAAACCAATGGCTCCCTCTAGTGTCTCATTGGGGTCTTGTATGAGGCTACTAATTGATTAGCATGCTAGCTTTGATTGTAGACATTGTTTTTGTTGGATGATTTTTATAAGTAGATCCAAACACAGTTCATTCACCTGGTGTTTTTGTTAACGAGGCTGATCTTCAGCTTCATCATGTGAGGCCTTACAAACACCGCAGTGAACACAGGAAACAATGAGCACTGGAGGAACGTTGGAGCAGCTGCGCTTCGTGCTAAGACAACTCTGTGATCCCTGCTGACTTCCAGCTATCGACTGTTTTCTTGCCAACAGAAAATAAAAATAAAAATAGATATAAATGTGTCCCCTGATAGCAGAGATTGTTCACACATTCTTGCTTCACGTCTTCCTCCTCAGCACATCTTCCCCACAGACGGAGTGAAGCCTGACTGCACAGCAGATCTGTGTGTGTGTGTGTGTGTTCGAGACCTTGACAGTGAGGATATTTTGTCTCACTTTTGGGGCAGATTTTTTAAAGGCATTATGTCGCGGTCACATCAGGTCACTGTTTACAGGCCGTCACATTTTTAAGAGGTGTGTGGGCTAAACCCTCCACACATGATAACAAAGGTGTGTGTGTGTGTGTGTGTGTGTGTGTGTGTGTGTGTGTGTGTGACAGCAGGTTAAAGACATGGACAGGTGTTTGTGTCTGTTGATAGAAAGATCCTGTCCTGAACGCAGGAAGAGCCAGAAGGGAACAGTAGACTGTATATAAACATAGACGACATGAGCAGGCTAAACAGGGGTTGTTAGCTAGTTTAGATTCTTGCTACTAAAGAAGGAAGTAACCTCCTTTAGCTAAGCTACAAACGATGCAGCGTCACCTCCCGACATCTATTGTGCAGAAACTGCGTCGTCCATCTTTATATACAGTCTGTGATGCCAGACTCAAAGTGGAGTGATATTAAATTAGCAGAGTAAGTAGCTGCGCTGCTCTTTCTCTCTCTCTTTGTGTGTGTTGGCACCTTTGCTAGCTGGTTGCTTCAGTCACAGACATAATAAGGCTGTCGTGTTCACTTGTGTTCATCAGTGCCTGCCTTCACATTCACAGCTGAGTGACTGTGCCAGCCTCCTCGTAGCCGCCATGAAGCTCTCTGATGTGGATTAACGGCTGCTATAGGTTCCAAAAAATGCTTCTGTTTCCAGGCTCCTCTCTCTCTCTCTCTCTCAGTGCCTGTGCTTCCTTTAGTCTCTCTGTTTCTGTCTTTACAGCTGCTGCTCCTCTTCCTCCAACCTTCGTCTTCTTTGCCCTCCCTGTCGGCTTCTGTTACACAACAAGCTGTCAAACTGCGGCTCTGCAAAGACAGAGAGAGAGAGGTGGGGGTCAACATGAAGCACAATGAGAGATAAGATGGAGGACAAAGAAGAGGTGAGGCTGAGGGATGGAGGATGTTGTAACACCCCCCCTCGGGTGGCCGTTGGACTAGTCTCCGATGTATTACATGTTTACATAGCATGCTGTGTGGAGCCTAATGAGCATGCTCAGACTCACAGCCAGCAGCAGAATGTTTCATCTCTTCAGTTCTTCTGCTTCTTGGACATTAGCTGCACATTTTTCTGCACACACTCACCATGGTTTCACCTTCAGCTCAGATTTAGCCACATTTTCCAGAACCAAACATCTTATATGGTGACCAGTTTAAACATTTTTTTTTTAAACATTAAAAACCTCCTGTTCGCTGGCTACATATGAACATCCTGTCTCTATTAGCATGCTAATGTTTGCAGCATGGATATGAACATTTAAAAAAAAAAAACAGAACAAACACTGACATTAAAAAAAATAGCAGCTTAAGCCGTTATTTTGTTCTATGGTGACTAATGTATTGTCTCTGAGAGCGGTGCACATAATTGTCCCTCTGTGTGTGTTTACATGTATAAAACCTGTTGGCTGACCTGCTATATGCAAATAAAAAGAGGACGCAGAGCAGCAGAGTGTTCCAGCTGCACACCCCATCAATAAGGACCAATTATCCACACTCACTTACAGCTCAGTACTATAGCTGCTCCATAACACACTCTGATTTACACTCAACTGAATCTTAATGGGCAGCCCTGAGGTCAAAGTGTAAATAATCAAGCAGCACATGTACAGTAAACTGTGCTTTTAACAGCAGCATCCACAGTGCAGCCTGTGATTACAGAACCATTAACGACGAGGCATCAGACACACAAACATGCTAAAATGCTAACTGATATTAGCAAACCCTCACAGATGCACCTGCTGCATGTCAAGGCTCCATCATGGCCCATGAGCAGCACCCAAACGTCAGCTTCTTGGTAAGAGATCCAGAAAGTGCAGGAAAAAAGTTTGGAAGGAAGAGACTTCATATGAAGATAAGAGCGGAGGCTGAGTGATGGAGTTTGGGAATGAATCAGAGAAAGATGGAAGGATGATAAGGAGAGTGGAGACAGCGAGGGACGGTCAGAGAGACTGACGGGAGTTGAAATGGTGAAGAAAAAGATGCACAAAGACGTGATTACAGAGGAGGAGGGGACGGAATAAAGAGCCAACAGGGCAGAGTTAGACCCAGAGGATTTCAATTATCCACAGAAAATTGAGTTTATTCAGCTCAAAAGATGACACCAGGGCAGAGAACGGCCTGACGGACAGATCTATACATAAATGTGCATATATTAATAACCTGCTGTCTACATATATATGCAGTCATACACATGGAACGTCCAACAGTTCAGATGAAGAGCTCTTATGATCCAAATAGTCTCTAGAAGCTTCACACAGAAAAAAAATACTTTTAATCATAAAATCCTCAAAAACAAAACAGTGAGATTCCTCCACAGTAACACACACACACACACACACACACACACACACACCTCCTTTCTGTAACGTGTGAAACAAAGTCAGGATAAGATGTTGCAAATGAACACAGTGTCTTTAGAGAAGTAATTAAAAGCTGAATGGAGACAGAAAGGTTACTGAAATACCATCTGATGGCTGAGCAAACATCACTGCGTAAAACAATAAACTCTAATGCTAACGCTAACGCTAATACAAGCATGAATCATAATGAGCCGCTCACATTTCAGGGAACGACGTGTCTTTGTTTCAAAGGTTTAAAAGTGTCAGTGTGAACTTTCACTTTTACACACCAACATGCTGAACTACACCTCTATTATTCTCATTATTATCTGCATTTAAAAACATTTACATAACAAGCCTGTTGGTGTCTGACCTTCACTAACGACAAGCACAACTTTTAATAGGAATCCCTTCTCATTGCTAATATGTGAACTATGCTAAGCTAAGCATGTTTTAGCAAAAAGATGAACAGATAATGCTAATTTAGCATGGTGTAGTTTCACTAAGCTAATGTCAGCTTGCTAACTACCCAGCTAGCCTGTTGTTTACAAAGAACTTTATTAGCTAATGTTACCAATTTACCTCTTATGCAATGCAGCTAGCGGCTAATGTTAGCATGCTAGCATCTCTAGTAAAAAAACAAAATATAAGCACATTTTGCTAACTGCAAAAATATGAGGAAGCCAGGCAACAGTAAGGCGGAGATCACGTTAGCATGCAGGCTAATCTCAGAGAGCTAGCTGGATATTTACTCCCTGGTGTTAAATGGGACTTTGTAACCATGCTAACACTGCAGAGTATTGACACAGCAGGAAGATGAAGATCATTTTATCCAGGCTCACACACACACACACACACACACACACAGAGTTGTGCCTGCAGTGCACTCAGCAGCCAGCGGTGTCACTGTTGTTCTCGTCTCACTTATTTAATTAAACAGACACACAGTGACAGGGTTTCACTACAGCTCATTTCTCTCTCTGTCAGTCTGCGCTCTCGTTCTCTGCCCCCCCGCAGCGACCCTCGTTCACGTCTCAGCCGCCGTAATCCCCTCTTGAATCCATATTTAATAAGGCTAGAAGCTGTCGGCTGCTCGGAGCTTCAGTGGAGTCAATGGAAACCTGTGACCTGAAGCGCTGCCATGATTCTTCGACATGGCGTTGGGCTCTGCGTCAGAACAGACATGGAGTCTGTTTTAAACACTTCCCTTCACGCGGCGCGAAGACGTCAGCGCAGCCAGAGGTCATGATGCTCTGTGTGCTCCTGATCATTACAGCGACGTGCTTTCTCTGTGTGTGTGTGTGTGTGTGTGTGTGTGTGAACATGTGAGCCGGCTAATGAGCAACTTTGTTCATTGCCTTCCCGGCAGCAGCCAATCAGAGCCCAGAGATCCCCCAGGAGAGGCTAACAATGTAGGGACATGTGTGTGTGTGTGTGTGTGTGTGTGTGTGTGTGTGTGTGTGAAAAACACAACAACACAAACGCTTTAAAAATGAACAACGAAATGAGAAAAGCTGCCATCATGCTCAGATAATAACACAAAAAAACGAGAGGAGGACAATCAGAGACACACAAAGAGACAAAGATCGTTGCTGAACATAAAGACTGATCGATGCTCACACAAAGGAAAAAATATTGATGTTAGTGTTCAGTTAGAGTGATGACAGGTAAGAACAATAAGCATCACATGACATAAACACACACATGTTGTGTGTACATGCACACAGAAAGACACATGATGTGACCTTTAAAAAAAAAAAAGTGAACCATCCGAGGTTAAATGTCACACTTTGACTTTACAACCTTATGTCTCACACACACACACACACACACACACACACACACACACACCTGGAAATGTGTTGCAATAACACACTTATAGAAAATAAACTTACACAGACATTAACAGCATGCAGCTTCACACAAAGAGCCGGAGGTTCTACAGCACTCCATCAGTAATGAGTTCATGAACTGAATTGTGGAGCTGACAGGTGAGGGATGAATGGAGCCGGACAGACAGACAGACAGACAGACTGACTGCTGCTCTGGTCTCTGGTGGTGGAGAAAGAGCTCATCCACATTTCTACCATCACCTCTGGTCAAAACAGGGAGATCCTGGGTGGAAGCAGCTGGACTCCGTGATGAGGAGAGCAGGCCCAGGACAGAAGGACATCAGGGCTGCATGGACGGATGCTCAAAGAGGGTGATGATGAGGTTTTACAGCCTGTGGAGAGCGTCTGCAAAGCGAGCTGCTGATGTGAGGAGGACAAATGACACTCCTGATCCCAGAGCAGGATCATTCACGGAGCGAGGTTCAGAGTTCAGACCCTCTTTGAAGCCGAGCGGCTGTTTGATGCAGCGCGCACACACACTCCACTTCATCAGCTAAAGGAGCATTTCCACCCACACACTCAGACACAGAGCAGCACCTGCACACACACCTTCTGTGTGTGAGGAGACGGCATGAAGCTCCACACAAAGAGCTTCTCACACAGCACTGAGGGAAAGTCATTCATGGAAGACAGAGGTCGGCTGAGACAGAAAACATAATGAACATAAAGGAAATGAAATAGACATAAACACACACAGCAGCTCTCACACATAAACAGCCCGGAAAATTAAATCCAAAAATCTAAATTTCATTTTGAAGCTGTGACATGCTCACACACAGCTGGATCCTCCGGGGCCAGGATTAAGAGTGGTTAGCATTCATGAGGGCGCCGCCGTTCTTCAGCACTGTCTTAACGTCACGCCTCCCACTGTGTGTGTGTGTGTGTGGCTTCATTTTCAAGGTGTGTGACCTTTTAAATTGACTTTCCCGTTTAGAGTGAACAGAGAGGAGGTGTTGAATGGAACACACACACACACACACAGGTTCTTTTTGCTTGTGGCAAAAGCAATTTCCACCCCCCTCTCCTACTCAAACAGATGCACACACACACACACTTAAACCTCTAAGCTCCCAGCAAAATGAGAATCTGAGCAAAGGAGAAAGGAGGGGAAAGCAGAGAAAGTGGAGCAGAGGTAATAAATGATGTTAAATGAGCTGATTGTGAACGCACACAAAGGTGAGGAGTGGAAAGTGTGACTTCCTTCCCATTGATTAGTCTGAACATTTATCGATGGGATCACCTGACACGTCATTAAGTCTCCTTTCACACCAGATAAACCCACTAAACTCAGCTTCTCTCTGGAGTCTGTGCGCGTCCACGACAACGTTCAGCCGTTACTATGTGAGCTATGGCAACCACAGCTCCTGAATGTCTCCATCCTTTTCTTTCCCCTGTTAGTGAAGCAGGCAATAAGTGACCTGAACATTCACTGCACACCGGGGATGGCTGGACTTTTTGTCTGCCAGGAATCACTCATTAGCACTGCAGGTTAACTGACAGGGAGCAGCCTTTAATGTGGGAGATTTTTATGAAGCATGAGGCACACACACACACACAGATTACAGCCTTTAATGCAGCGTATCTTCCAGTCTATCAGTTTGAAAAGGTCAGCTGCGTGTGCTCTGACTCAGGATGAACTCCACATTATTATAAAATCACTTTTCTGTTTGGGCTTTAAGTAGATTTTTATGTGGAGGTTCTGTGAAGAATCAATCAAAGGAGGCAGGATTCAGAAAAGAAAGCTTTGTGTGAGCACGCACAGTAAGTGGAGCTGTCTCAGTAATGACTGCAGTCAGACCCTGCGCTGTGTGTGTGCAGATGGGAGGTCATCCGGGCTAAAATGGGATAAATCGAAGCCTCTCAGTATCGCTAATGAGCTGGACAGGAGCTGAAGTGCTCTCAAATCCCAAACAGGCCCCGTGTTTCCTCTCTGCCACCTGGATCAGCGGTGTCACATCACGGGGGGGCTTTGTGGCTTCACGCTGACGGCGTGAGCAGCAAACACGTACGAGTTGGAGCTGCCTTCGCCCTCACAGCGTGATGCTGACACGTGCCGCTCCCCGCTAACAAGACTCATCAGGATAAATCAGATCCTGAGCTCCTGCTCCGGACAGGAACTAAACCTCCTCACACACACAACTGATGCTGCTCTGCACTAAACCGAACACCCAGGTGCTGCATCGTCACGTCACTATGACAACCAGAGCTGTGTCTTATGACCGACTGATTCTTATGTAAACACATGAACACAATGTGATGAGATAAACAACACAAGGAGAAAGTCACGTCAGTGAACAGCACAGAAAATCAGCAGCTACACATGACGACACGTCTGCACTGATGGAGCCTCACGCAGCGCCGCCGTTTGACTCCTGTGGGACGGTAATGGACGAGGTCAGTGTGTTTGTGTCCCCCGCTGTGAGGAGATACATCAGAGGACGAAAGACGAGACAGAGGAGGCCGAGACGCAGCAGCTGGCCTCATTATGGCGACGACAAAACAGGAAAACAAACTTCAAATACAAAAAAAGTGTAAAAAACATCAAACACAACAGAAAAGCATTTTTATTCTCACCATGATGCAGGCAGGAGACGGCGCACACACATCATCCATCATCCATCCATCCGTACAGGGTCCTCGTGGACGTGGACATGCTAAATGGAGAGCTCTGGTCTGTTAGAGCAGCGTAACGTTCTGCAGCAGAGTCAACAAAAGACACAAAAACACTCAATTTATCAACAAATCCTCATTTTGCAGCAAAGTCTTCATGAGATTTTTAAACATTTTTCTGCAGCATCATCACAATCCATACTCTGTGTGTGTGACCTTCAGAAAGCCGTTTCTCTCACACACATAATTATGGATGGGATCTGCTCTTATCAGCCATCATACAGTACACACACTGTACGCCTCACACTATTATCAGTAAACTCTCTGCTTCAAAGACTTTTAAGATTCTTGTCTTATAATTTGGTCCACATGGAACACATTTAAGTTTTTTTTCGTCAATAATTCGTCGTGTCATTTATAATTTAAAAAAGTGCCGTCGATATTCATCCATTTGTAAGAAGTATTGAATGTGTTTTATGTTTTCTGCTCATTACTCCTCAGTGTTTAGATGAATTGTTTATGAAAACATTTTATGATCATTTTAATCTGTATTAATCTGAGTCTTCAGCTCAGCTGCTCTGTTTGCTGGCTGACAGTGTTTCCAGCTCAGCTGCTGCTCTCCACACAGACACCTTTCCTCATTAAAAGGATGTTGGACTTTATTTGTTATCTGGCTGAAAGGAGCTTTTCTTCTATAACATCCTTTGTTATTTATAACGCCTGTGAATTTGTTACATTGAGTTTTATTCACATTTCGAGTGAATGTTTTCAGTTTTTGATCCTGAAACCTTCTTTGTGACTTGATGTGACGTTCGAGTACAGCAGGTTCCTCCTCTTCCTCTCTTTTATCTCCTCTAGTCTCTGACACTTCGTTAAAAGCCGCCTGATTAACAGACAGCAGTCGTCACCTTCTTGAACGCCGTCTCTTTAATGAGCTTAACTATTGATCATCCCATAGATCTGTGTGATCTCACGGGTGTACGGACGCTTGTAAAAGCACCGAGAGGTGACGAGACTGATGACCTGCATGCAGTAATGTAGAATTAGCCAATTAGGAAAGAGGCAGGTGAGCTAATGAGGATGATTAATTAAGATGAAGGAGAGCAGCAGGGGGTGAGAAAACGTAGGAGGAAGATTTCTAAACGAATCAGAGGCGGACTGATGTGTCATAATGAGCCTCATCAAACAGAATATGCTGTTGTCATATTACAGCTCTGATCAAACAGGGTTTTATCTCATCAAAGATGTTTTTTCATCAAGGCCTCTTCATCATCATCAAGCCAACCAGACAAAAAAAGACACTTTCACATTTAAAGATGCTTTTTTAAATAGAAATAAAAGCAGCCTGAAGTTGGTGTGAAGAGTCACTGTCCTGCCTTCAGTCCATTCAGAGAGGAAGAAGCAGAAATCATCAAAAAACCAACCAGTGTGAGTGACAGTTAGCATGCTAACCAGCTAGCTGTGGTCTCACTGTGAGCCACTAGGTGATCAGCTGCTCTGCTCGCTGCAGGAACCAGGCTTCTCTTCTGATGTCTCTGTGTGAGGAAGAGGAGGCTCCATCCTCTGCGTGCGGCTGCTGTGTTTACATCAACTCACTTCCTGCTTCCTGCGGCACACCTGATGAGTATTAGCTCTGATTTCACATCTGGGTGTCGATCTTCAGGTATTTCTGCTCCACATTAACCTGCCCTCGTTTTAAAGCTGCACACTCACATCCATGCTAATGGAGACCAGCAGCCACACTGCAGTGTAGTGTAAACACACACACACACACACACATGCAGCAGTGTGTGTGATGTATTCGGCTGTATCTGTCTGCAGCTGCAGTCATTTCTGTGCAGCTCCCAGCTGCAGCTGAAGATAACAAGTGTTCATATAAACCTGAAAACTCGCAGGTGAAGAGTTCAGCTTCTCATTTTCTGCTGACTTTTGACCTTCAGCAGGTTAAACACAGAACTAATGTCGTTTTTTTTGTTCCTTCTTTTTGTGTGTTAAATGAAGAAGCTTAAAATAAATCAGATTTGCTGCCAAACATGATTATTTTCGATGATTTTTGGGCTTTTCTGGTGTTTCAGAGTAATGAAAACGTGTGCGGTCACCTGGTAGCTTGTTCCACGGAGCAGATGCTGACATGCTAAGAGCTGAATGCAGTCACAGCAGAGACACCACACAGGTTCAGCATCTCTGCGGTGGATCCTGAGAGGTTCCTCCAGCAGAGACCAGAGGACCATCAGAGCAGAGACAGTGTACAGATCAGTGAGCTCTGCAGGTTATGGAGCTTTGGTGGCTTCTGGTGGACGACCTGACAAAGGGTCTGGATGTTACAGAGACTCTCTGACCTGCTCTGCACCCTCAGACTGAAGCCTTCCTCAGGCAGGGAGGAATCAACATGAAGATGTGCTCACATCAAGTGTGTGAGAAACAGGATTAGTATATGTAAACATCAGACATAAACAAGCATTGTGATAAAGAGATAAAGATCTGACATGTGGTTTGAAGCCCTGTTTGGCAGCAGTGTGGAGGCTCCGATCATCCCGCTGATCCTCCGCCCGAGGCCGTGGATATAAACTGAACAAACAGATCAGAGGCTCAAAAGGACGCTGCCTACATTTAAGCTCCATCAAGACCTCGTTTCCATCAAAAGAAAACTCCTCCAAGGACCTTTGTTTTCTCTTTTTCGCAAACTCTCAAGGATTTTCTAGAGGCCTGGGGGTCCCAAGGGGCCGCAGGTCCGTGGGCTGAAGGGTTTGAATTATTCAAATCTTCCTTCAGATCTGTGAACACTGTGGTGGAGAGTCTGCATCCTGCTGCTGCTGCTGGCTGGGACTCAACACCAGATAACATCCAAACCCTGAGCAGTGTCAGAGGAAACACAGCTGTCAAAACATTTGACTTTATCATCTTTAAAAATCCCTGATGCTAAAAAAACAACAACATGCTAATTGATCAACACAGCGAAAAACAGTGACCCGACAAAAGAGATGACAAAGCACAGGAACTGCGATTTATGCTGATATTAAACATTATTCTTCCTCTTTACAGCCCAAATCCTCCACATTAGAGGATGTGATCTTAAGGCGGATCTGTGAGGCTTTGTTTTCAATCTAAAAATGTTGTTGCTAATTGTAACAGCACGGCGGTTTGTCTTTCTGCATAATGGACTGAATCTGCGCTCAGCTCCTCCCTGAAGTCACCACCACCACCACCAGAGGATTTATTGGCTTTTAACCTTCAATTTACCTCTTTGCTGTTTTCTCTGCACTAATGGCTGATGGGAGGATTTCACTGATGGACGCTCTAATGAACCGAAATACTTAATTTCACCCACGAGCGTTTTGGCTGGATGGATGACTCGCTATAGTCTTAATGACAAATACTCCACAGAGCCGCCTGCAAGTCTGAGTGAAGACACACGAGAGATGTTTGTGTTGATAACTCATTCAACAAGATTGTTGTTTAGTTGTGGGTAAAAATTCCTCTGGGTCAGAACACCATCTGTAACAAACTTCTCTGCCATTTTCTTCAAGCCCCAAACAAAAAGATTTCCTCGAAACACTCCATGCTATGTTGCCCTGGTGAGAGGACGTTTACACACTTTATAGATGATCCAGAACTTCATAAAAACATCCTGTTAATTCATTTCTGCTTATCCAAGGTTAGGTCATGGAGGCATCTGTCCAGGGGAAGCTGCAGGATGTAATCCTTCCAGCCTCCTCCCAGCCAGGAGCCCAAACCCCCTCAGCTGGCCCATCTTCTGATCCTCACTGCTCGTCTTTAGGTCTTGGTCACTACATCAGCTTGGCAGTAACTTGGAGTCCACCTCCATGTATCTTGGTCCGGGGCTGGTCTTGAACCGGTGGCCCTCCGCTTCCCAGCCCAATCCCCCTATGGACTGAGCTACTGCCGCCCCAACTGTGTTTCCATCAGGGTTCACCCCGAACCGACTGAATCAGCAAAGCCCTTGTGTGTTTTAACACAGATGTGCTTCAGTCCACTTCCTCTGTGCAGAGTCGGTAAAACCTCTTCTCCTCTCATCAATAACATGTTAACCAGGCTCAGGTATTTTTATAGAATGCAGATACATGTGTTTAAATAAAGATTAGAAGTGAGGGGAGCTCTGTGGTGGATCACACATTTTTATCAATCACAGGATCAATACGAGAAAGTGTGGAGGAGGCGACCCACCAGGGGTCTCGTTACCGTTTCTATCCCTTCCTAGCACAGGTATTGATCCTGTATTGTGGAATTGATATTGATAGCTGGGACCTGGCAGTAAAATGAATCAAACTGATCCTCATTGGACAGAGAACATCAGGTGTGCAGAACCCGGGACCAGGACTACAGGATGATTAATGATCCTGTACAGGTTTCTTAGAGTCAAAGCCTGACGGTGGTCAAACATCCTTTAACAGCCTGTTCTAGCTGAAGGGTTTCCAAGCAGCTGGACACACACAGGTGAGACCTCTTCAGGTGTGTCTGTTGTTTAATGCTCTGCATGTACACACATTTAAATTGGGTTCTCAAACGTAGAGATTCGTTAGCCGTGAATCCGGTTACCTACATGAATATTGCATATATGCATGTGAGTAAACAACCAAATTAATATTCATGAGATGGTACACATGATTCTATATGCAACAAAAGGTGCAACATAACATAACAGGCTTACATATATATATGTGTGTGTGTGTGTGTGTGTGTGTGTGTGTGTGTGTGTGTGTGTGCACCCAGCTGTCGTCGCAGTAAAGATCTATCACTAATTGATGTTGAGTTTCAGATGACCTTTGGTTGATGGGGTGTACACACA